>JACXSJ010001686.1:8619-22583 GCA_014851325.1 Pentalonia nigronervosa | reverse complement strand
CGGTTTAAATGCATATAAATCATTTCAGGTTAATCTCAACTTAATATTTGGCTCAGGCAACGCAGGGCGGAACGGCTAGTTAATAATATTGACATGCTTAAATTTAAAATTATAAACCTATGGTGTTAAGACATCAGTTTTAAAATGTCATTGTATGTATAATAATATACTTTAAAAGTCTCAAGTACCCACAAATAATATTTTTAAATTACAACAAAATAACTATAACATCGTTATTCTTATTCGTCGTTTAAATATTTAATATCGTCTATATTTGAACTTAAAATGTCTATAAAAAAAACAAAATTAATATATTTTTAGATTTTTTGGTTATGATATTAACTCCTTGTACTTACCTTTTTGTAAAACTTTGTATTAAATGTTCAATCTTAGCTATAAAAATTGAAGATTTTATAAATTTTCAACTACAAAATAATTTGGGAATTTTTGAGATTTTGATGAATTTTATCAAAATTTAAACATTAAATGTTTATAAAAATATTGCATGTGTAACTTTAATCTATTTAAACAGCTATTTTAATAATGCATGAGGAACTAAGTAATAAATTTCCAATATTTTTAACCCAGCGAAATTATTTTATTGATATTTATAAAAAAAAAAATCTAAAAAAAAAATCCGAAAATACCATATATATATATATATATAGTTTAAAAAAGTCAAAGTATTTTTAAAATATTGCTGTGTTTATAAAAAAACTATAATAAACATTGAGTAAAAATGTTATGTATCTATAGTTATTCGTTATTGAATGACAACAAAATAATAAAATCGTCACTTGATTTTGACGTATTTTGTCGAAATCTTAACTTTAGATGCTCATAACAAATATTGTGGATTTACGCTCGACTTTTTTTTTTAATTTTCAATAACAAATAACTTACGAGGAACCTTGTATTAAATTATTATGTTTTTTGATAGAGGGAAAATATTTTTTTATCGACAATAATTTTAAAAAAACTAATAAAAAAATCTAAATTTTCTTATGCCTGTAATAATAACTAAAAAAGTCAAAATATTTTTTAAATTATATCATGTATTGAAAAAACTTATACAGTCAAACTTGGTTAACTCAAACTTTTTTAATCCGAAATCGTCGATACCTCGAACTTTTTCTCCGGTTCATAGAATTTCTTATTTAAAGGATATTATTAGTTTAACTAGATTTCTCGAATTCTTGGATAACATGAACAATTTGGCTGGTCTCTTCAACTTCGATTTAACTAAGTAAGACGGTATTAATATTTGATGAATATTTCAAATATTTACAGTCATTAATTTTTGAGTTACAATAAAATAAAAAAAATCTTTTCGTGCGATATCATTAGTGTACGACTGAATGTCCAACGTTAATTTCAAATGCTCATAAGAAAATAATTTTTTTATTAAAGGTAGTAAAAGTTATGAAGAACCTTGAATTAAATTTTCAAAATCTTAGGTAAAAACTACAAATATTTTATAAATTTAGTGAATTTTATCAAAATTCGAACTCTAGACACTCATAAAAAGTATTGTGGATTTCCGCTCAAATTGTTTTTTTATTTACATTAATAACAAATTATGAGGAACCCTTTTTTTCAAGTTTTCAGTTTTTTGACAAAAAATTTATAATCAACAATAAAAAAAATGTATTTACAGTTATTTTTTTGTGTTAAACCAAAATACAAAATCGATTTTATTAAAAATTGGTTTTACGCAAAATATTTCGTTTTTCCTTAATTTTTTTTTTCTCACGTTTTTGAAAACTATTGGGAATATTCTAAAATTGCATATCGATTATACCCACTAGATTGACTTTTAAACCAGGAAAGTTACTGAAGGTGAAAATTGAATCGTTATTTTGACTACCTATTTATATATACTACTTCTATTATTATTATGCATACTTATCAATCCTGTTATACATAATTATAATTTGTTACGTCATTAAATATTTATTATTTTTACACCTTTAATTTCTGTATAGTATTTCCATGAATACATGAACTTTCAAATTTCATTATTAAAAATTTGGAAAGTGTTACATGTATGACAGAAAAACAAACCATTTTAACGTCTATTCCATTAAAAGCTAAAGCTAATATTTTTTCAGAATCTGTGGTATCAAAGATAACTTGTATTAATTCAGTTACGAATGTTGGCGAGGTTGATGATGTGAGTTTCTGTTACCAAATGTCACCACAGCTTGTTTCAAATCAATCGTCCAATATATTGTAGATATGTAAAGTATATATATAGCTATATTTTTTTTAACTCATTTTTTGTTGTATTCATAAATGTTAAATATATTTACAGTTATGTTTTGTTAATTTATTCCAAGGATTCAAATGAAATTCAGAAAGCTGATCTTATTGAAAAGGACACAGTTCTTGAAGATATTGCTTCTAGTGCCATTGACTAATCTAAGGTATTTGGTATACTAAGATTACACTAATATTTGTATAATTATATATTACTATAATAATAAGTTATATATTATTATAACAATATATATATATATATATATATATATATATATATATATTATTATAACAATATATATATACTGCTAAATTACTATCTATATTATAACGAGACACATATCGCACACATTATAAAATTATAAATTATAATACATTGTATACTAGATATAACATAGACACCATTTTCGCGTCTCGGGCATTCAACTATCAAGTATCATAATATTATATGAAATTATATAAAATATTTTACAGCTAATAAATAAATAATTTTAACGAAGCGAATTTTAACGTACCAAAAAAAATTTAAAAAGTACCTTACAATCGGAAATAATGGATCGCCATCATCAAAAATCTATAGACAAACTAAGTGGTTTAGAAGACAACAGGTAAATATTTGATTTTTATTTAATTATTTGTGGGTAGTTTTCATAAATATTAAATAAGTTCTTCTAAGTTGTATCTATTTTATGGGTGGTATAATAAAATTATGTACTTTCTATAATATATTATACATGTATTATGTAATATTGTATATATACCTATTTAAGAAAATAATTTGAGACCAGCGTTAAATAAAATATTAGTAGTGGCTGTAGATGGTGCTCCTAATAATGTCAACAATAATTGCAATTTAAACATAAATTCAATCATTGAAGTGAATTATTAATAATTACCAGTAAGTTATATTGTTTATTTTTCTTTTATTAATTTAATTTTATAAATATTTTCTATGTAACAACATAAATGTATAGGTATATTTAATATACTTATATAGGTTATTATTATTTATTAGAAGCCTATTATCTGTAAGTTACAATACAACATAATACCTAAATATATTTTTGTTTAATTAATTAAAATAGTGTACCTACTTAATTTTATATACAGTACCTACCTATACTTGTTTATACAAATAATAAATAATAATGTTTCTATTTATACTTTTACAGCAGAATAATGGAAATCATACAAATGGTTCTGATAATTTAACAGTAGATTTAGATGGTTCTATAGAGTTTTAGATAATACATTAATCGATGAACATTTGAAGATAATAGTAATACACAAAAGGAAATTTTTTGTAATAAAACAATTAGTAAATAAATACCTAATGTTCTAATGCATAACTATTATGATTTATTTACATGATTAATTACAATGCACATTTTTAAAATATGTTGAATAGGACGATAATGATCTTGTAGCAGATGATACCATCACATATTATTTTATTTAGTAATAGCAAAGTAACAACTGAAGAGAGTGAACTACTTCATCTTGCATTCGCGTTGTGTCACAGATTGACAAGCAGAGTACTAAAAGATTTAATTGATTTAATTAATTGTCATACACATGATCATCCTATACATCAATCTAAATATTTTTTATTCAAAAAACTACAATACCAAAATTGCATTACTTCTGTGAAAAATGTCAAGCCATTCTTCCTAAGGAAAATTCAAAAATGAAGACCCCATAGGTGTGATCAAATGCACTCAATGCTATTTTGAAAATATTGTCAAACATTTAAAGGACACTTCATGTTATTTTTTAACAATACCGTTAGGTATTCAATTAAAGAAAATACTGAAATTCAATACTGGTAGTAAATTAAACTAGGTAAGTGATGTAAATGTTGTAAGAAATGGAGTCAAAGGAACATCAGTTGTATTACTTTTAGATACCTTTCACATAATAGATATTCCAGATTATATGTATTGTATGTATTATTAGGAGTGGTTAAAACGTTTGTCGAAGATTAGTTTAAAACTTCATCGTGTTAACACAAATAGTATCTTGGTAGACACGTTATAGAATTTAACTAAAATTTAATGAATATTAAGCAACTTTCAGAAATAATTAGAACACCTAGAAGTATAAACAATAGAAAACAATATAAAGTCTCTGAGTTTCGAACGTTTTTACTATATTATTCATCAGTATGTTTAAAATGCCTATTACATCAATCATATTATCAACATTAGACTCTTTTAATTTCGTCAATTTGTGATTTATTGAAAGATAATTGTAGTACTAAAAAAATAAACAACTGAGAATTGTTAAAAAAAATTTGTTTTTGCAATACCAAATATGTATGGAGAAAATTTCATGAAATTTAATGTTCACTCACTGCTACATTTTTCAAATCATGTAAGAAGATGAGGATCATTCTGGGTTTGGTCTGCATTTCCGTATGAACATTACAATGGAGCAATAAAAAACTTTTTCAGTAATACACAATGTGTTCCACAACAAATTTTAAAAACTTATCAATTTATAATGTCAATGAATATTATGATTTCAAATATGCAAGCTGCAAAATCTCACAAAAAAATGTATTAACCTTCGCATTCTAAATTTACGTACTCGATTAAATGGATACAGCCATGTAACAAATACGATATGTCTAGATTTAAATCTTACTGCATTTAGAATACCGGAAGAAATAATGTCATATTCAATAACAATACGTCAGAAAATATGCATAGAAAATAAAACTGGCATACAACTAATAGAAAATAGTTTTTTTGAAATTAAATAATTCAAAAGATTTACAAGTAATGGAATGCTTATTCATACAACAATGTATAGGCAGCTAAAAAAAAAATAACAATGATTTTTACCTTAAAAATAGAATATTTGTAGACATCACTCACTTTTTATCAATATTGGCTCATACAAATGAAAATTATAGAATTGTAAAAAAAAACTACTAACCACTTAGTATAAAGTTAATTATTTGGGTTAAGTAATAGCTATGTAAAAACTATAAATTATGAGTAGTATATACTACTGAAATGAAGTAGTGAACTATTGATCTATAATAGTTATTTTTCCTAAGGGATACTGTATACAGACACACAAAAAAAAATAAACACACGTCATTGTAAAATCAATAGGTACATCGCTCCGTTCTGAATCTAAAATGAAGACAAGACGAAAATATTTAGTACTAGCTGTCCCGTCTAGCGTTGCCTGAGCCAAATATTAAGTTAAGATTAACTTGAAGTGATTTACGGAGTGATACCAGTATCCTCCAAAACTGACCTTTTAGTTTTCCGCCAAATTAGAAAAAACGTCATTCCTTTTTCCGCCAATTATAAATTATAGAATTTTAAAGTTTGGGAACTCTTACGTGTACCGACAAAAAAAGTCAAAAATATAATTTTATTATAACACTAATCTATGGTTTATTTCGAGATATAATAGTCTATAATATCTTATATGGTGGGTTTTTAATATTTATACTCGTATGCGTCTTTATCTGCGTAGAAAACATCTAATCTGTCATCTGATATCATACTGCAATAGTTTGTTCGATTTGTCAGAAATATTATGGTATTGAGTACTGAGTAGTGATTAGTGATCACCGATCAGTGGATAGTGTTTGATGTGTTTTAACTAAAATAAGCCACAGTAATGTCTGCACAATTAATTACCAATAAACGCAAAAATCCATAAATTTTAATTGATAATTTTAAATTTAGTAAAGCATATGAAGGAGTAAATAAAGTACGTTGAAGATGTATTAACAAATTATGTGATGCAAAAGTATACACAAAAATATATTCCGACAATGAAGTATTGTATACAGAAAATGAACACCACAACGAAGCTGTAAATGAAAATGTCATAAATCGGCAAATTGTGAATACCTCGTGCAAAAAAAAAGCGCTAGAAGACCAAAAAAAAAAAATCATTTTATAACAATTAGCACATAATGAGTGTGCCAAAGAAATAGCAGTAAACGACATTAATATAATAAGAAAAAAAATGTATGAAAAAAGACGCAAAACACTTCTAGTAAATCTAAAATCTATTTCTGAAGTACACTAAGCTTTAAATGTTTTACATATTGAAACAAAACAAAAAGAACATTTCTTAATATTAAATAATAAAAAAGAAAGTATAATTATTTTTTTATGTTACACAAATTTAAAATTTTTGACTTCGGTAGATACTGTTTATATGGATGGGACATTTGATTATTATACTCCCTTTTTTATGCAAATTTTACTATCCATGGATTCCAAAACGGCCACTATGTTTCACTTAAATTTTGCTTATTGCTAAATAAACTAACATCTTCCTATGTTTTGCAGTTCATTCTAATTTGTCAAAAATGCAAAGATATGAATTTGATTTTGTCCCCTGTAAATGTAACTATTAATTACGAAAAAGCTATTATAAATGCAGTTACTGAAGTTTGGCCAGAAAATAATATAATTTGTTGTAGATTTCATTTGACTAATTCATGGTGGAAGAAAATACAATCTCTTAGTTTATCAAATGAATATAAAAAAAAGATTGGCAAGTGGGTATCGCTCTGCTGTACAGAGAGTCGTGGGTGTCGCGTGGGGTCAAAGTTATGAATTTGTTAAATTTGAATTCAATGATATAAATCATTGTTTACGAAAAACGATTCTGAGCAAAGACGGTCTGTCAGCCTACACAACAAAGTGTATTTTATGATATTTTTACTATTAATAATACAGATTAAATTAATTTTTGCAGAAAACATTGCATTTAAAAATTTATTTGAGTGTATAAACATAATAATATGCTTTAAAAGTTTCAAACACCTACAAAAAATATTTTTAAATTACAATAAAATGACTAACATCGTCATTTTTCATTTTAATATCTAATTTCGTCCAAATTCGAACTTAATGTGTCTATAAAACTTTATTTTTCTAATTTTTTGGTTACACTATTAAACACTTACAAAAAATCTTGTTTTAGATTTTCAATTCTTAACTTTAAAAACTGATCATTTTATGCATTTTTAACTACTAAATAATTTGCAAACATTCAAGATTTTGATGAATTTGGTCAAAATTTTAATTTTAAATGCTTATAAAAAAAAGTGTGCATTTGTATTTTTGTATAAAAAAAAACTGAAAATTTATTATGTTTATTAATAGCTAAAAAAAGTTAAAATATTTAAAAAATTTTATAGTATATAGAAAATGTTTATATAAACATTTGGTAAAAATTTCATGTATTTACGGTCATTATTTCTTTTGTCACATTAAAAATAAAAATAAATTTTGTCAAAAATTTGTTTGCGAAAAAATTTCCTTTTTTTTATTTTCTCGGGGAGTTTAAAAACTATTAGGAATTTTTTACTTTTGATTCCCCAAAGTACCAACTAGATTCACTTTTCTATTAGAAAAAATGCTGATGAAGAAAATCGGAGCACTTTTACTTCACAAAAACGTGATGACAGACAAAAAAATAAAAAAAACACACACACAATATTGTAAAATCAATACATTCATCGCTCCACTCATAATCTAAAATTCCGAAATCGACAAATGTTCGTAAAATTGATATCATGCTAAAAAAGATTTAAATAAAATATTTAAAATATTATATACTTATGTTATATATATTTAATTTTATTGCAACTATGTTTCAGATTTTTACAATGTCATTTGAATTTCAAGTTTCAACCAATTAACTGAGCGTTGATATATTGACATATTGTTATCAAAATAATGCAAATGTAATACTGTATTCATAGTATAACTATATAAGTAAATACAATAATAATTTTAATAGACTAATTTTGTTAGTATTTTTTATATGTCTTGGTTTCTTTTTAATACTTATATCTATTATGCCTAATAATAAGTTATAACATAATATATAATAAGCGATAACTATAAAAATATTCAACTCTATAGTGTGTATATTGTGATCTATACAATATATTATAGTTACTTAAAAAAATATATAAAATTATTAAATCTTTACATAAGTGTTCCCAAATTTTAAAATTCTATAATTTATAATTGGTTGAAAACGGAAAGGTCATTTTTGGCAGAAACCGGTGACACTCGATTTGCATGCATCTAAACCACCTAGATAAGGCAATACTCTGCATTGGATCACGGACAATACGCGAGCAGTAAATTATCAAGTAAGCAATCTACTTGCGGTGGATTGCGGACCCATGAAGTGCGTAAGTGAGTGAAATCATAATTAGGTAGGTACATGAAAAACATTGCGATGGTTGCCCGTGCCAAAGATTTGTTTTTTTCTATAAATTTATTTGCAAAACTATGTATATGATATATTCTTACTAATTATAATAATTATAAAATATGTAACCATTGACAGCCTCATAAATAAACAGAAATTATACAAACCAATAACGACCATTTTTTCTCGGTTAAAATTAAAATAATATTAAAGTTAAAAATTCTTAAATATTTCAAATCCAATAATTAAGGGTTGAACATTCAATACAAATTACATGTTATGTACCTAATAAGTTGCCATTACATTTATTTAAAAATATCAAACATGAATGTTTGAAGGTATTCATACCTATTTTTAACAATCGGTTGTAAAATATGACAAACATATTTTTACTTGTACTATAATCTTAAAATATAAAAGTTGTTCGAAAACGATATAGTTTACATTGACACATACATTTATAATACCAATTAATTGGTAGGTTATCACTTATCATAATAAAAAGTGACTTTTACGTGATAGGATACGTTAATCTGTGGATCCAATAGATACCTAACCTATATTGTTGCTTGTTATTTTAAAATGTAATCATTAATCGAAAACGAGATAGTTGATAACGACATATAAATGCGAACTCGCAAAATTGTTTTATATGGTTTTAAACTTTTAGTAAGTATATAGTAATATAACTATACGTAGAATTCGATCAGAAAACAATTGTGTAGTGTTGAATCGTTCAAAAATATAGCTCAATTAAATCAACCCGCAAATTAATTTTTCTAAATATAGATTTATTTGTCAAATTAAGTTCTGATGCCTTTAAACATTTCTAGAGACATAAGCTAAGTTGATAATTGTTATAGGTGTATAACAATATAGGTTTCAAACACAAAATTGAATGTTAAGTTAAGATCTGTGATGGATTTCAGAAATGGGCATACTCTATATTCTACTCACGATTTTGAATCTACACTAATCGATTCAAAAGTTACAGTTAATCGATTGAAACCGTCTAACCTGAAACTATAATATTTAATTTGTATAGCTCAAATTATTTAAATATTTTTTGGCCAGTTGTTTAGCATCTAATAATGTTCAAGCATCTAAACCATTGCATCGCGTACAACGTCTATTTTCATGGTTTTACAATGATGTGTCCTTTTTTTGTGTGGGTGTCCTTTTCACTTTTCGGAGCTGTAAAGATAAAAACAATAGGCCAATGAATCATATAAACGTACTCATGCTGGTGCCAGGTTTTCCGAATTTCATGGGGTGCTTACGTATTACTTCATTCATTTACGCACCCCATGGAATGGGTATTGAGGTGCTTGAGCACCACACCACCCCAATAGTCGGCGCTCATGAACGTACTTACGTGGCGCAATTGGGATGTTGCGATTAGTGTAGCACTTGCAATACAAAACCTTTTTTGGGTGTTACAAAAATATTTTTTCACAACACCGAAATTATAAGTATTAAAGTCTGTAGTTCCTACGATGTATTTATTTGAGAAAAATAAATCAGTAAGCATTATACAATATTTAAATAAATCTAATTTTCAATGCGACGATAAGATGGTTATCATCACGGTTATTACCGCATTTAAATTACAACCATATAATTATATATATGGATATGGTTACTTCGAATTAGCGTTTAACTTTATACATTCTTTTTTTAGAGGATTTTGTCTGTTTACTAGACAATAATGATAGTCGAAACGGGGATATCATTATCGAATTATTGCCCCATAAAGTCTTCATCGATTGATAATAATACATAAACTCTTAATATACCTAACCAATTACTTATAGGTTATAAACTTCTTTATTATTCCGGTAATTGTGTATTATTATTATGAAAACGATCAAAATCTTAGTCAACAATTGTCTGATTATATATAACGTAATAATATAATCAATACAAATTCGGAAGTGTTAATAAGGACCCCAAACACCTTCCGAATGCGCCTATTGGTGTTCCCTTAACATATTGGTAGACTGCATATAACTTGTGGGATAAATAACAATATAATATATTATATATTATGTATTATGTACCTATATTTAATAAATGTAAAAAAAGAAATGCCTACGAAGTACCAAGTCATAAATATTAATTTTATTCTAAGCAGTATAAACACTAAGCTCAGACTCAAAGCACATTAAAATATAGATAAAATGTATTGAATAAACATTTTACCTACTTAATGAAACAAGCAATTATTGAATCGATTAAATTATGCAGAAAACAATATTATATACAGGCATATGCGTCGTCAGACTTTTTTTCATTGTATACAAGAAGCCTGTGTACCGAAAAATAACCACGGGAAGCTTTGCCTCCACACCCCTTCAGTGAAATTTACATTGAAATGGAAACGTGGTTTTAATATTAATTCCAACCGTTATTGATTCCGCCGACATTTATATATGTTGATTCCGTCGACTATCGCGAATCTATGTATATATTATGGTAGAATAAAAACAACAAAATATTAAATAAAGATTAATAAACAATAAATGTAATGTAATTCATTGCAAACAATAACTTTTGAGTTATACTAACAGAGGTTATTATTTTACAAAATTAAAAATACTACTCATTTTTTGAAATAATGATTTTATGTTATATATAAGTGAATTTATAAATATTTTATTTAAGCTACAGTCAAAAATCGATGTTACTTATATTACTTCCATTTCATAATTTTTGTTTCTGCTGGTTTTATATATCTTGATGAGTACTTGAGTCCTCTTATATAAATTAGATTGTATTTTTAAATTTAATACATGTGAAAACAAAAATATGCTTTGAAGCGAATAGTGGAACGGTTTCCATGGTTCCCGGTTAACTTATGGGATTCGAGCAACGAGTGAATGTAGTTTTTACACCTCGAGAAAATTATATATGTAGGTTGCTACTAGGTAAAAAATATATAATATTATACATATATATATATTATATGTAATCAAACTAATGATAATTTATTAAAAAAAAAATTATAAAAATATCAAATACATTTTATAAATTAATAACTGTAAAAAAAGTATATATAAAAATATCATAATAATCAAACATAATCTACTCCGCATCTATTCCAATAATCACAGATATAAACGATCGGTTTAAGATAAGTGTACGCTTGGTGAGGAACTAACATAAGTAATTTTTTTTGCGATGTAGGAATTTACACATCTCATTTGTAGGGATTAACGTTTGTCATTTTTTATCTGATACTCTCGTGTAGGAACTTGCGATTCCCCTGGGGAATATGGTGCTGGACTGCGGACGCTAGTTGAGGGTTCAAGTCTGCATGGATCGGATAATTTTAATTTTGAGATTTAATTGAAATATTAATAGATAAATAAATAATAATAGATTTACCTAATAATTAAGATTTTTATGTGATTTTATAAACGTCAATATTTTTGGTCGGATTAGGTAATACTTAATAATCTGTCTATTTGTGTGTGTTTATATTTTTTTATCTGTTTATTAGGTAAACGGGTCTCAACGTTTTTGTTTTTTTTTTACATCTTAAGTCCTGAAAAAGTGGCGAAGAGAAATATTTGTGTACGCAAATCACATGGTTTTTATTAACTTGATGTCCACAATTGCTATGTTATAAGTTATAATATTTGCTTGAACAATTCGTCCACAACTACTAGCTAGTATGTAGTTGTGTCCTATATATTATGGGTGTATATCGATTCCGTTGAAATTACCCTTTTACCTGTAAAAAAACTTATCGATTGCGCCAGCTATCAATTCTGCCAAACTTTTTTATATGTTTATTCCGCCGGCGCTAATATATTATGAATTATGATACACTAAGTCTTTTACTAAAAATTGATGGTGAGAAGCGAAAATATTCACTAAAGCAGCAATTCCCAACCTTTTTAGTGTACGAAATCACAAATTTTGTAAAAAAAAAAAAAACGTTGAGACGTTGATGATTGGAAATTTGTCCGCAATTAGTATGTTATATTTGTGTCCGCAATTAGGAAACACTGGCCCATAACAACAGGCTACAAATTACAAAACATCGACATAATGACATGTAAAACATTAGTCTTAACCTTTATCAATTGATAAGCTTACATAATTTTCAAGTTATTTTAAGGATATGTTTCCTGGTATTCTCCCGCGGCCGACAAATAGCTAGCTATCATTATTATGTTAATAATGATACTATAGATATCATAATTATCATGCAATTATTGCCAACGACGAATCGAAAAAAAATAAAAATTATAAAAATTATATTATAATACATTTTACGTATCTAACCAATACATTTAGGGTCATTGGTTTGTAATTTGTATTATAGTTATTGATCAGAAAAATAGGGTGCAAAAAATACCCAGTAATCCCCCCTCCTAAATAGCACTTTTGCGTTCAGCGTAAGCAGTAGTATACCCTATGCCTCTACTGACGACGTCCATGTTACTATTGTAACATGTTATTACTATGATCGTCCGTCGCTCGCTCATATCGTCGTAAAATTAATAATCGCGACAACGTCGTCAGTAGTTAAAAAATTAATCACATCACAATAATATCGAAAATCTTGAAAGTCACAATTGTCTTTACAAAATAACACAGCGTACAAAATGATCGACCATGCTGAATTGGTCATATTATTGTAATTTATAATCGTATAAATAATAAAAAGATTAAATAATCATTTTTTTTTAGTATACAATGAGTTAACTTGTGTACAACTCAAATTCAGCATATCTATCACAGTGATCTGCTACTCAATGACGATGTACATTACTAGCACCTGTTGACACTGTACAATAGAGCCAGGGGCGGCTTAAGGCGTAGGCGACGTAGGCGCAAGCCTACGGCGGCATTAAAAACATTATTTTAAAAGGCGGTATTTTTGACATCATTATTAAAACAATTTAAAATATATATATAAAAAAACTAAAATGTATATTACTATTTTAAGATTTATTTTTAACATTGTATTATCGTTCATTCGTACATATTATGAAATATCATTCATTATGTACGACAATTATTATTGTGACGCAGTGTTAGTGTTACATATGCCTATTTGGCTATTTTTAGTACAGTCGGATTGTTCGGCGACAGATACAAACATGCAGTGATAAACTTTTATCTTTAAACACGTACAAACCAAAACCTTTTAATAATATATTGTAGGCAAATAATTTAAACGTATTATTGAGGAATAGCTATCGCTCATTTTGGCATTTACTCCAGTGTAAGCTACTTTGACAGTTTGATGCCATCAAAAGGAACGAGTCTCGAGATTATTGCTAACAGGTAATAAACAGTATAATGATATTATTATGATTTCGTGATTTAATTATTAATAAAAATTATAATATATAAAATAATAATAATAACATTAATAACAAAATTAAAACCAATAACTTTTAATATCTAACTATTTGATTTACGTGTAGACTATTCTACAGTGTAGAGTGTAGACGTATAGAATTACGTACTTGAATTAC
>JACXSJ010001685.1:63066-76589 GCA_014851325.1 Pentalonia nigronervosa | reverse complement strand
TATGGATCTATACAAAATACAAATTATAATAGCTATTCTGTGTCCGAATCATCACCCGAGTCGTGAACCGTTTGGGAACCACGACAATAAAACATAATATTCCGTTCAATGGTTCTGATTCAATATATGCTCAAAATAACCTATCAGATCGCGAACGGGTCTTTGAACCAGATCTTCTTAATGACCTGATCTGAATGAATCGGATCACTTAAATAAACCATAATGTCCATCTCTAATACTAAATAGTTAACGTATGTTTAATGAAATAAATAAATAAAGTTATCGTGAATATTGTAGATACCTAAATAAATGTGCCACAAATAAACGCTCGTGTGTTGGTATAGAATTAAAACGCGCGGTAAATTATTTTTATGCGGTAAAAATATCGCGCCGTAAAATAACGCTCGTGTGTTCCCAGCCTAAGTCGCCGCCGTATAACGTAATAATGTTTTATTAAAATGCATGCATTTTATATGTTTAAAAAAAAAAAATAACCTAACCTGGGAGGAATCGAAAATCACATTTTTAGGGAAGCTTAGATTCAATCTCAGGGGGCTAAGCCTCTTCAAGCCTCACCGTATTTGGGCTTATGTCTGTTATAGTTAATGGTCTGGATGGAGAAAAATCATTAATTTGTCATATTCGACACAAGTGCGTTTAAAGGGATTAGATGCCGATCGTTTTTAAGGAGTTAAATAAAGACAATTTCGATAGTACGTATGGGAATGGCGTGTATTTATATTTGTAATAAAAGGTCATTTGGTGTGAGATAATTAAAAGAAACGAACACTTGCGCACACACAAGCACAAGTCAAAATTGCACCGTGCACGCTTGACGAACATTATTTACCATTCTTTTTTTTTTGTCTAAAAGTATCAATCTTTTGCCAATTGTGCAGGCCATCCTAGTAATCGGAAACAAATACTGAAGACATATTTGAATTCGTTATAAAGTTTACTTGAATACGACTTTCTTATATTTTTAAATTAATTTTTTGGTTCAATATTACTAATATTTTAAAATTCAAACTTCGTAGGATTTAAATGATCATTTTCTAAAAAATGGAAAAATCATTTTGAAGTTAACTTCATGACAAATTTAAAAATGTTTTCGGAATTGTTTTCCGATTATTAGAACAGTTGGCAAAAGATCTTTTTATCTGTTCTTTTTGAATTGTAATTTGTAATTTTAAGTAACTTGCCAATCTTTGTGTGTTAATGTGTGTCAAATCTTTAAATATGCTAAATCTCTTAAATTTTATATATATGCTAAAATATATGCAACATATATTTCTGGTCTTGAGTTGCATGTATAGGTTAGGATGATTAACCTTTAATGCGTATAAATAATTTTTTTTTGTTTTGAAAATTTTAGATTAATAGATAATAAATTATAATACTTTAGAGTTTTTATGCTTATTATTTCGATACTTAGATATCTCGTCCATAAATCATTTGTAATGGATCAGTTTACAAATTAGATGATAAAAATATAAAATTAAACTAAAACAAATTTGGGCATAGTCTAATAGTGTAATTAATCAATAAGAAAAATAAATTTAAAAAAAAATAATTTTTTACAAACTATGAAGGTGAAAATAGTTTAATGACCGTTCGAGATTTTTAAAGTGAAATAAATGTGTTTTTCAATATTCCTTTTGTGAGGAATCAGTAGAACATATTTTAACATATTTTAATAAAAAAAAAATAATACTTACTTGGGAAGAAGAGCTCCGTGAACTGCTTGCAAACACAATGCGGTCGACGCTTCGGTAATGGTCTGATGTGGATTGTCTTGAAATGATACGAATTTTCATTTTGTCTATACAAACCCGTCGTTCAATTATATTATATTATTAGGAATGAATTAACGATTACGAGCTTGTGGATATGATGCGATACTGATACAGACCGGGCAATGAACGACTAGGTAATACTAGGTACGACTAGGTTTAACCGAGGCTTATCTTTACGACGTAATTCAAGATCCAAAAATACAAAATGGCATTGATTATTTATAGTTTTATTATAACTTAATAGATAAAAATATACTAATGAGAAGAATTTCTTATTTTTCACTGTTTATTTTTACCGATATTCACATGGACTAGGAAGGTCATTGTAATGGATGTGTCAAATTTGAAATCAATGTTTTAAAATATATTTAATAATCACAGATGTAATATAATACTGTTATATCATACCGTGTATGATAGTATATAATAATATATTTTAAAATTTCAAGTACCTAGTTTCAAGTAATAATATTTAGAAATTATAACAAAATAACTAATATCGTAATTCTTTGTTTAAATAGGTATATAATTTAGTCAAAATTTAAGCTTTAAATGCTTATAAAGAAAATCGTACTTATATGTATCTTCAATATTTTTAACTACTATTAGCATAACTTATGAGGAACTTTGTATTACATTTTCAAGCTATTTGACCAAAAGAAAAATTTTAATCGATATTAATAGAAATAAATAAATAAATTAGAAAAATAATTTCTTATTTCCTATAAATAGTTTAAAAAAAAACATTTTGTGAAAATTACAAGTATCTATAATTGGTTTTTGAATTACAACAAAATAAGAAAATCGTTCCATGAGAAATCATTAGTTTATTGGTTAATATTATCCAATGTAAAATTTGAAACGCTCATAAAAAAATAATTTACTCTACGGAAATTTTTTTATTTTTGAGAAAGATAGTTAAACTTATAAGGAATCTTGTATAAAAATTTCAAAGTTTAGATATAAAAAGAAACATTTTTATGATTTTCTGACTAAAAATAGGTTGCAAATTTTCGCAATTTTGACGAATTTTTCCGAAATTCTAACTTTTGACGCTTACAAAAATATTATGTATTTACGCTGAATTTTTTTAAATTTTATTATCAACAACTCATGAGGAATTTTGTATTAAATTTTTAAGTTTTTATAAACATTCGGTGAAAATTTCGTGTATCTACGGTTGTGTGTTACAAAAGTAAGTTTTCATTTTATGAAATGATTATTAGAATTTAGTTTATAATATAGGCGCTACGTGCATAGCAGAATTAGTTTTAATATTTATTCTCTATCGCATTATTCTGCCGCGTACCCAGATATTAAACATTTATTATTTTAATCAAAGATTTTGATGAATTTATCATTGATGGTTTTACGAGTTTTAATTATTAAAATAAATATAAACTAATAAAATAATAAGCCCTCCACGAATTCATTAACTTAACATTTTCAATGCATATGCTAAATTATCTAAATTATCATAAATTATGAAGAAATCATCAATGCCTTTGCTCAAAGCAAATAAAGAAAAAAAAACGTTTTAGTGTAAAATTAATATCTTCTTACTTTAATTAGGCATATATATTGTTGTTGTATGTACCTAATGAGTTATTATTTTAAAATTTGTTAATAATTTTGTGTTAATACATTATAATAAAAAAACGATAAGAATAACCTAATGTTATTATTATTTTTAATGTTTAAAATTGGAAGAAAAACAGCATTTTTTTTTTTTTTGAAAGCCTTATTTAAAAAAAAAACTAGTTGAAAGGATTTTGCTCTCCTCCCACCTCGTAATTACGCCACTGCATGCATATAATATAGTGCTCCTTATTTCTTTTTTACACATTCACACACACTAATGAACACTTACTACGCACACATTTACACGGCCATGAATATAAAATTACCTATATTTAACTCCTTAAAAATGATCTATTCGAATCAGTGCGAGTTTACACACACTAATTATCATTTCCTAAACAGCAGTGATTGTAAAGAAGGAAAGTCCTAAATACAATTCCTAAAAAAATTCTTGTTTGCAGGAGCCTTAACCGATCAGTTTTACGTTTTAATTAACATAACTCATCGGTCTCATACGTTAACTAAAAATCAACTAATGTTTTCTTTGAATATTCCCAATTGGGTAATTTAATTTTGAATTTTCATATTATCCAGAAAAATATTTCGTTTATTACCGTCTCTATTTATAAGTTCGTTAAATATAGAAAATATTATTAAAAAAAAATGTGGTTGTGACCATTTCAATAGCTTATAACGATATTGATATGTTATTATGCATTTATACAGTTTTTTTCATTCCCTGCCCATTACACTGCTACAGTATTATTTAGCATTTATTTTAATTAAACTTACAACTTACCAAGTGCTTGCCAATTGCCAGTCAGTTGCTATACAATCAGTTACAAACACATTTTTATTTTGTTACCATTATTTATTTATGTATATGCGAAGTGGTACTTACAGTACTTACATCTTAATGAACATAAACACGGACAATACCTAGTTATCCAAATTTGTCATACATTTTTTTTTTAAATTAACTTAACTTATTAATTGAAGCCCGAGTTAAGTCAATGGTATCTTTTTACTAACTTAATCGAAAAAAAGATGGACAAGTGGGTACCACTCTGCTGTATAATATGTGTCGAGTTGGTCACCGTAATGGATGTGTTAAATTTGAATTCAATAGTATAAAATCATTGCATACAGAAAACGATTCTGAACGAAGATAGCCCGTCACACTACTATACTCTGTCCAGCGAGAGAACGCGCCGCGGACCGACGAAAATCGGTTCTTCTTCGCATCCTTACGAGTACGTTCGACACCTGTTGTACTTCTTATTTTACTTCTTCTTTTTTTCATATTAAAGAGAATTATTATTTTTAAGTCACATATTTTAACACTGATATTTAAATTAACTTTAAATAAGCCCAGAAAAATATATTTTAAAATACCCAAACAAATTGTGATTATATGTATATTGCAACAAGAAAAGTGGCGGCGCCAGGATTTTTTTTTATTTATGGCCAATAGGTGGTTAATTATTATATAAGGTCGGGCCATTAAAAAATGAGATTTTAGCAAAATTTTAAATATCTCTCTTTTATTTCATCTTGAAAAAAATATCTCACCACAATCGATAATTACTCTGTTTTAGATACATCTCGAGTTTCATAGCCATGATTGAAAAAAAATTGATTCTTTTATTTTTTTGAAAATTTTAAATAAAATCATGGTAGAAATTATATGAAATGTGAATAATTTCATTTTGTATTGAATGGTCTAAATATCTTGCATTTTTAGTTTCATACTATCTTAATTCTTGGTAATACCAATAAATTATAAATACGAGTAGGTTCTAGGTAAGCAGTATTATCAATTATCATACAATAATATATAGTAGTATATTAATCTTAATTGCATTCGATGAACAAATACTATTTTTTTCTGCTTATGAAAAATGACTCTATTATTACGTTAAGGTGAAGCCACGGTTTGATCCTACCTGAACCGTCTCTGGCGCTGTCACTGCAACGAGAACTTGCATTTGAAAAAAAATTTCGTTTTACGTTATTTTCAATCTAAACAGTAAACGTCGTACAATTTTTGCATCTTTCGTAATATTTAAAAGTAAAACGTTACACAAATTTTGCGTTTATTGTTTAATCATTTAAAACGGTATTTGATGCGGTGAATGGCCCGAGTACGGAATATAACAAATTCTTGGATTGACTGCTAAGATAAAAATAAATCGCGTGAAATAAATATTTCTACGAAACAATTAATATAATTTTAAGTAAATGGGTTTTAAATTATTTCCTTTTGTGTTATTTTTCGTTTAACGATAAATTATATATTTTGTTTTGTGATATTTTATTACAATAGTTTTTGTCATATTATATAATTACGTTATAATCGTAACGTCCCTGATTACAACTTCTGAAAATTGCGCTTTTAAAGTCTGAGTCCAATATAACCTGCAGCATAGTCTTCCATCTTTCAAATAAAAGACAAATTCGTTAGCCTATTTCTCGAGACGTGCCCTAATCTTCTAACACTTACATTAGGTACTTACTCCTCAACGACAAGGCACATTCGACACCTACATATAACACCGTACAGCTGAGCTGTTACCCAGTATACTTTTCCCCTTTTCTTTTTGTTTAACAATTGTGTTTGAAAATGTATTTAACCCTTTTGTCGAGAACTTTCTCGTGTTAAGGGCACGGCCGCCGCGGAGGCATAAACGCTTCGTGCCGCGCGTAACTTTAACATTAATAATAATTCCATACAGTCTTCGCGTTTGAGCGCGCGTGTGTCTACTTCCCTGCGGCATTTATTAAAATATTTGTCCAACGACAGCAAACACACACACACACACATATATATATGCATACCCGTGTTATTATGTAATATGTACCGTGGTCGGTTGTCGTGCAGCACAAAAGTCGTACATTTAATATTGGATTTTACCAGCTACCTGTATTCGAGCATGACGGCGACAGAGGAGGAGCAGCCTGCTAGTACACGGCATTCGACGATTTTAAATATTAACGATCGACCACCGGTGTGTGGGCGGGCGTACGGCCGAACTATCATTACGACACTATTTAGGTCACCTGGCTGTGCGCCAATGATTACAGCTGATGTACATATAACATATTAATCGTATTTTTTTATGCAGGCACGAGGCACCGAATTTAAAAATTTACTACTCAGCCATAATATGATACCGCACGATACATATGACCGCCATACACTTACACGTTTGTGCGTTTACCTATATAATATCGTTTGACCGAACACTCCCACATTATTTCGTTGTCGACGGCGTGTTGGGAAAAACCGTCCCATGTGAAAAAAAACACGACTTTTTAATTTAGAGACGAAAAACTTATTTTAATATTTGATAACTATATTATATTGTTCTATTTAATCAAAAATATACTCGGTGTTTGCGTGCAATGAAAATTATATTGTTCAATTTCATCGCATAACGTACAACCGCAGGAGTATACACATATTATTTTAATAAGGATTTTTGAGAGGGACCAGTGACGGTCAAATTATTTTGTCATGGTGAGGGGGGGGGGTTGTGGAGTGACCGATTTTTTAACATACACTATTTGCAGATCATTAAAAATATAATTTATGGTAACTGTTCTATACCTATGATATATAAGTTATTATAAATACAAAAAAAAAAAAATGATCATGGGAGGATCTATCACCCCTCGTTTGACTAACACCGAAGAGGACGCTATTCATCCATAGACTGAGGTGAAAATCCGGTGTTTGCGGAAATGAATACTGTTAAAGGTATATAATATAAGGTACATCAATCAAGGTTGTTTCTGGAAATTGTTTTCGTTGGTCCATGGTATGTATATGATTGTAATTTTATTCGATATAGAATTTAGGTTTTGAGTGTTTTGACATTTTGTTAAACTTGTATGTCACAGCGGACTACGGTATATTGTTATAATAATATTTTTAATTTACACAAAATTTAATATTGTTGTCAACGACCGCCGAACGCATTGATACTTTGGTTTTGATTCATGCAAAATTTTGAATAGACACACGAGCGTCACATTTAGAGCAACGTATTGTGTAACACTAAATAATAACTTATTATCAGAACTCGGGACTTATAGCACTCAGATAAGCGTTTATAAATCATAAAACTAAACAAAAAAATTTTATCTAAAAAAAAAATAATCTAAAATAGGTAAACCTCACCCAAACGATGACAGAGCGAGTTTCTCGATTTTTTTAATTGAATACCATTTTTAACATGTACATCAAGAACATAAATTATGGTAATAGTTGGACTTGGATTTATATTATGTATTAAAAAAATCACATAATATATTCTTAAAAATATGTGTTTATGCAAAATAAATAAATAAATGTGCAGTAAAATATGTCTGTAAAAACATGTTTTAAAAAAAAAACTTCTATTTTGATTTTAAATAATTATAAAACAATGATATATTTATTAATTTATTATTGTATACCTATCTTATTTTCATTTCTGAAAAATAGTAAAAAAAAATTAGTATATACCTAAAATGCAGAAAAAAATAAAATAGTATGTACAAAATAATAATTGGGTAAGTAGACTTTGAAATTAACATTTTTGCTGCTATTAAATTGACAATCTTTAATAAAATCTTTATTTTTATTTCTTAAAATTGTTGGTAGGTATGTTAAGTGTTTACTCAAGTTATAAAATAGTGCTATATATAGTATATGAGTATCATAAAAATACTTAATATGACCCTTAAATTGTAAATATTGTATGCCCGTTTTTTTTCTTAAAATATTCTCTGTGATGTATGGCTAAACATATTCGTGGGTATACGCCCTTGTCACGCAAGTCGATTCATGGACAATTCATGGATAAAACCTTATCATTAAGTAAAAAAAAAAAACAAAAGCATTAAGGGATAAATAAGTTATGTATAAGTTTCAATTTTATTTAACATAGAAAGTAGAAATTCAAATGTTTAGTTAACCTCATAAATGAGGGATTTTTTTTTTTAAACAACGAGAACTGTTGTATATTGTAGACAGTTGTCATTATTATTTTAATATATACATAAAATGTAATTGTAGTATACAGATAGAGAAATATATTTTAGCAATTAAATAATTGCTGACAATTAAAATATGTCGTGTCAACGAAGCAAAATGCACTAAGGCAACATTACATTTTTACTATTTAACATCGCCTCCATTGTGTTACCTATATGTATATTTGGGTTTTTAAACCAATAAAATTGTTTCCGATCAACTTTTTTACAATCGTTTGACGTTTTACCATTACGACTTTACAGCGTCATGGAATTAATATCATTATGGTCATGAGGTCTAAAAGGAAAGGACGTAAAACGGTATAAGGTATCGTATGCATCTTGCATACATGAATCCTACAAGTGGTCAAGATGTGGCCAAATTTAATCTTGAATTATATAATCATAAGCTTAGAGCAGAGATTCTCAAATGCTTTTTTTTGTACCACTCATGTGTATTATGGATTGGTCATGTATAACTAATGACTAAAAATAAAACTATTCAAAATTTCAATACATATTATTTAATAATAATAATTTAGGTATTTACTTATTTTTAATAGTTAACAGTATATTTAGTACTTATTTACACAAAACATGAAATAATATTATATATCTACGTTACAAACATATAAGGAAAAATATTAATTTATTAATTTTTCGTACTACTACCATACGACTTTTCGCATACTACCATGTAGCACATGTCCAATTTATCTTTCCTCTCAAATCTCTTTTCAGGCAAAATGAATAACTCTATCACAAGATTCAAACTACTTTTATCTTATCACCTGTTAGTTTTAAAGTCCTGTTACACGATACACACTCGTCATTTCCACTCTTTTGTTTAATCATCCACCACTAATTTTAGAAATAATGCATCAATCACTCGCCTTATGCTGGCTGTTAACGCTTGCGCTTTTTTATTTAGTTGGCCAACTTAACTGTGGCCAACTTTTTATTTTATTTTTAACATTTTAATATTTTGTTACTTATATTTGTTATCACATATTTTATTCATTGTAATTTTAAAGGATGGTTATTGGATTATTGGATCTAGTTGGTACTTTTGTGAATCAAAAACCGAAAATTCTTTCTGAAAGTCCTACAATGGTTTGTGTTTTTTTTGTGTTTGTTGTTACCTACTATACAGCACATCCCCAGTTTTGCGTTTTGCGTTAATCGAGTTTTCAATACGAGTATAGCGAATAGTCTACCGACTGTACATACGAGTATAATGGAAGAACTTGGTTGTATAATAATTGATGCAATTTAAATGTCCTATAAACAAGAATAATGCCTTTTTTTAACAACAATTAAATGAAATACCCTTAAAAATTATTTCAACAATAAATATATATATACCAGGGGTCGGCAAATAATTTTTATTGGAGTCCTAAAGATTAAAATAATAAATCAATGAAGTCCAGTGAAAAAATCTTTGTCAAATATTTATATTTGAAAAATAGCAGTATAAAAATAAAAATAATTATCTAGTTATTACAATTAATTTATATTAAAAAATTACAATATTAGCAGTATGCAAATAAAAAAAATTACTAGATAATTACAATATTAGGCAATTAATAATAATAATAATAATTTAACAAGTAATTTAATGCGAAAAATTACATTTATTTTCCTTAGTCAGTTTTTTAAAATTGGGAACCCGTGGAGAACAGCTTATACGCAATGTGCCCTCGAGGTGAGAGTCTGTTAATTTTGTCCGATATTTGTTTTCCAAAAAATTAATTTTTGAAAATAATGCCTCACAAATATATGTCGAACCATGGTTTACCAGGCCGTCATTGTCCAGCTGCGGCCGTTTTTGTTTGATAATTGGTAGTTTGATACATAGGTAAAAACATAGTACGTATTTCTTAAACTTATTTTCTAAGTTATTCGATGAAAAGCAAAGTTATATTGTATTTTAGGACATAAAAGAAAATATATTATATAATTTACATTTAAATCTGTGCCCTAATTATAATAGTACCAACTGTACATCCTATATCGAATTTTTTTTATCCTTGACGTCCTTAAATATGATTCCTGTTTTTTATCACCTAGCAACGAGCGTATACACCAACACACATTTGTACGCAAACATCCCAATTATATGTACCACATTATTTTAGTACATTACAAACAGACATAGAACACAAAATTAACTTTTACACTCGAATATAGATCGTTAACGAATCGACACTTATTACACACGACCGACATCATGGGCCGGAAAATAATGGGTTGCGACCCCGTCGTCCAATTCGTCATAGCCGGGAGTACGGATCCGATCGGTACGGAGTGCTGCGAGATCACTGAGTACCCCGTTAATCGGACGATCCTGGATTGCGTGGAAGGTGCGAAACCTCTCAGGAGATCTCAGATGATGGGCTGCTATATAGAACCCCGCACGGCCGAAGGGCACATCATGGACAAGAAAATTCTCGAGTACACCAACTCTGGATCCAGAAGTCCGGGACCGGCGACTTACTGCGTGAAGACCACGATCGGGCCCGAAGCCACCGATCCGTCGATCGAAAAGAACCCCGCGTACTCGATGCCGGGAAGGAGGTCCAAAAACGTGAGTGACAATCTATACACGATATAGCGATATTAACTGGACACTACCCAGACAAACGAAACTGTGTAATGTCCAAGAGCCGCTCTCAGCCCTGGCCGCTTTAAATGTTTTATTTTAACAAAAATAGTTTTTCGCGAGTCAAAATCATAGTGTTTTGGAATTATTGTTGTATAGAATCACCAGTTGTTGGCACGATTTTTAGAGGAAAGCATTATCCGATCTAAAGAGTTTTTAAAAGTTCGATAATTTAATCTACTAGTTTTTGATAATTTATTGGAAAATACAAAAAACAGCTTAAATTTTAAAAATTCAAAGAAGAAAATTATTTAATCTAACAAAAAATTGCCATGTTTAAGCATAGATAACGTTTTCTTCTTTTTTTCTATGACAATTTGGTGATTTTAGTACTATTATACACTATTATTTAGCCTCAACAGTATATTTTATTTCCGTAAACTGTTTTTTCACTATAATTTACGGACGATAAGCATTCTATTAAATAGGTATTTTTTATTAATGATGTATATACAATATACATAATAAGTATTAAGATGAAATTTAAAATAAAATATGTTTTTAATTTTGTGAACACTGAGTATTTTTTTTTTTTGTATTTGGGACAATAGTTAAATAACAAATATCCTTTATGTCTTTACTGATAAATCGTATTTTCCACGTCGTTAACGATATAATAATGTACGGGTGGTCGGCCAAAGATATTATAGAGAACGTTTCAAACAGAAGTTAATGTATATCGTGTAGTGTCATACAATTTTTGTAAATTAAATATTTAAATTCGATGCAACGTGCCTGCATAAAATTGTGGTTAGTTATGCTGTAATAAAGTTCTTAAATTGTTGGTTATCTATCAACATTTGAATCCGTTAAACCCATATCAAACGGTTTTATCTGACTTTTGCCTTCTTTTAGATGTTTATTTATATCGTCTGCAGCCCCTCCCCCCCTAACTCAACTAATTTTAACCTAGTTGAAAAATATGATTAACTTGCCCAATCATGATTTTTCCAATAGAGAACGTGAATAATAAGTAATTATTTAGTTAAA
Organism: Pentalonia nigronervosa; assembly: GCA_014851325.1. Taxonomy (NCBI): domain Eukaryota; kingdom Metazoa; phylum Arthropoda; class Insecta; order Hemiptera; family Aphididae; genus Pentalonia; species Pentalonia nigronervosa. The sequence goes on along the minus strand of JACXSJ010001685.1, from coordinate 64,541 downwards.
AAAGATATGCTGCTCTAAATGTGGCGCTCGTGTATATTCCAAGTGTTTTTTCTTTACAATATTATAGTTTTGAGGAATTAAAAATCAAGATGTCTTGGAATTATTGCAAAATCGTCAAATATTTAAAGTTAACAGTGGAGAAAATTATTTAAGGTTTTAAAAGTTTGATAACTTAATTTACCATTTTTAATAATTTATTGAAAAATACAAAAAAAAAAACATAGACTTTAAAAATTCTAATTCTATTATGATTGGATATAATTTTACACCTGTACCTACTTTATATTTGATCAAAACAACCAAAAAAACCTGTGTTAAAAATCCCTATATCTTATATTTAACAGAGTTTAAGAAGAGGTAAATTGGTGACAACGCCGTGTAAAATTGGCTAGTTATAATAATATATTAGTATTTATAATTATTGAAATAACGCGGGGCTTTTATTTGAAATTAAAATTTCGTTTTACGTTATTTACAATTTAAACGTTGTACAATTTTCATGTTTATCGTTATACAATTTTTGCGTTTATCGTTATCGTCAAAAATAATATCCAATGCAGAAAATGACTCGGATATTGAATAAAATAAATCACGTTTACTAATTTCAATCGGTTTTTTTGCCATGCATCACGTTATAATCATAACGTTACTATAACGTTTGCAAACCCTGGATTAATAATGTAATAACACGGGTGTAAATATCGCGATTTGTTTAGGGGGACTAAGCCCCCCTCCCTAATATTTTCTTTAAACGATATATATTGTTTACTATGTCGGTATGCAATCTGTTGACTATAGACACTAACTTTTGAATGGGGGGGAGGGGGGTCGAAGAAGACCCCAGACCCATCCTATTTGCGCCTATGTAAACAATAATTGTATTTTGGTATTTTCGATATTCACAGGTGTGTGCGTTCGGCCCGGGACCGGCGTTCAACACGGCCGGAATTAGCCGCATGGGCCGCGTCCGGGTGCCGGGGGGCCCGTTCGGTTTGCGGTTGATCAAATCCGGGGCGGCCTGCTCGCCCAGTCCCGCCGAGTACTGCGTCGTGTCGGGCCTGTCGACCGCCGGCCACCGGATCGGGCCGAGGCCGAACGCGCGGGCCGTCGAGCGGCACTGCAACCCGGCGCCGAACGCGTACTGGCCGTCGTGCTGGGACTGCAAGCTGAGAACGACGTTCGGACAGCGGTTCAAGCCGCCCAAGGTGTACCCGACGCCAGGCCCGGGCCAGTACGACATGCCGCCGGCCGACCTGTACATGCCGGGCCGTTTCTCGACGGGCAAGACGATTGGCAAGCGGTTCGGCCACAGTCGCCCACCCGCGACGCCGGGCCCAGGAACGTACAATGGCGACGCGGTGAAATGCTGTACCAGGTTCACGTTGGGCTCCAAGATACCGGACACGGTGCCCGCATTCAGTGTCATCGCCGACAATCAACATTACCGATGCTGAACGCCGCCCCCCCCCCCCCCC
>JACXSJ010001685.1:0-62966 GCA_014851325.1 Pentalonia nigronervosa | reverse complement strand
TTACTCGTTTGAAAGGACAGAGTTACATTAACGACGATATGTGAACTCCACACGAGTATTCCCATCGAAAATTTCTTCTACTTTAATATTGAAATCACTAATCCGTGTGTTGTCGGTATAATACTATATATGTAATATGCGTTTTAATCAAATCAACGAGACGGTTGAATTCATAGATGTCCGCGTTGAGCCCCGCTCACACTAATAATCGTTTACGACCAAGGCCGGGCATTAACGAGTTAAAAATTAAAATTAAGTTAAAACGTCGACGTTAACCATGTTTGATAACTCGTCACTTTTTTTTTTTTTTGGAAACATTTTTTAACTTAATAAGTTCAATTTTTAACATATTTTATGTGTTAACTTAGTTAAATAGTTTAAAAAAAAATAAAAAAAAAATAGTTAAATAAGTTAAATAGTTAAATTTAATTTAAAATTAAATTAAAATTTTAAAATTTTTTTTTAATTTAATTTTTTTAATTTATTAAATAGTTTATTAAATAGTTGATCTAATAGAAATTTATTAAAATTAAATTACATTTTCAATTTTATATTAGCAATAATTATTAATTATTATTATTTAGTTCCTGGTAAAATGTATAATTATCACTGGTCTGAGTTTTATATACCCACAATCCACATAAAAATATTTTATAATACCTATTGCAAGTATAGTAGTTAGTAACCAGGTATTTACTAGATCCACCGTCCACACATAGATCGGTGAAGAGGAAACTAGAAATTGCCTGATTTTTTCCCCTTAAATTCTGCGATGATCTATTTTGGTTATATAATAATGAGAATATAGGCACGAGTGATAAAACTATAATAGAGAAGAACTATACGAATTGACAGTAATTCAGATAACAACTGAAAATGTATACACTGTGATTTATCTAAAAGTAAAAACTAATTTTCACAAAAAGTATAAACATTTTTGTAAATATGTTTAATTCATTACAAAACAATCATTTTGATGAATAAAAACAGAATTTTGAAAGAATAGTTAATTACTATTGTATCTAAAGCCCGGAATTTGTTGCTCTAAAAAATGTATTTATTACTTAAAAAAACAAAAAAATACCCATCTATTGTATTTCTTAGCGCACACACAGTTCGGTATTAGCGTTTGTGCTTCTTTTTCTTTTATTCGCATGAACGTTTCATATAGGAAAAACAATTATTTTATAAAATTATATAATCCAGTTAGCCGTTAGGTAACTGCTTTTTAAATTACGTATTATACTAATACTAGACTACGACAAGGATTTATTTTAATTGGTTTAAATTTTATTTTATTGGAAATATGGCGCCACTTATTTATTTCTATTTTTGTGTTTTATAACAGCATCATATTACTATGTGTATTTTTACTCTGCAAAACCTTTACAATATACAAGGCGATTAAAAATTTATATTACAGCCATTTTATCATATAAATATTAAAAATAGTGAAAAATATATAATAAAAAAGTTTCTTGATTTAGAAACATCTATTATGATTTTATAATTTTATAATTGTTCACAATATTTTAGGGGGTTTTGAAGTCAACTTTATAAATTCAAATGGAAACCTATACTTTTTTTGCAAACATATACTGTGAAGACATTTTTTAAATAAATTTTAGTGCATGAATAACATTAATTAATGCAAAACTCTATGCTTGAAAGTTATTTAAAAATGTTAGAAATTGCATTTGACCTCACGCCGACAAGTAGCTAATGGTGTCGGTTATCAGTTATCACATAATGTGCTACTTCTGCGCACCCAAAACAAGAGATTATAATACGCCTGCCGCCTGTCGTATGTTATCCAAAAATACTTTAAAAGTTGCTAATAAAATAATCAGTAAGTAATCAAAATAAGAAATTAAAAGTTTTTGGAACACGTAGGTAGGTAAATTTTCCCGTATAAAAATGAATTTGTAATTTAACTTTATACATACGCCAACGTAAGGTTTTTCAGCAAATGATTCTCCATCCGATTAATCAACACAATTTATCTCAAAATTTCTCGAGGAACTTAAGTCCATTCTGCATCCATTATTAATCGCGTTAACAACAAACATAAATGAATTCCCACTTCCCGTCATTACCACTCCATAATATCATTTCTTTATAATCTTATCTGTTCTAATATCCTCATTGATATTTCAATATACTAATACTGTTTTTGTTTTGTTCCGCCTCAGTCTTAATAATAATTTTTATAATATTTTAATTGTACGACTGTTATAATACCATATATATCACATAATTATAATTGTCAAGCTATCATAATAGTTATACTAGAAGCTAATAATAAAAAAAAAAAAATTAACTTTTTAAATAAAAATTATAATTGATCAATAAAATCCTTATTTCAGTACTTATTTTCCCGGAAGAAAGTCTGACCAGAAAATTATTATACGGAAAAAAAGTCTGGTTTGATTTGTTGTTATACAATCTACAGTAAAAGAAGGTAAGGTAATAAAGATAGCACGATTAATATGTATTATAAGATAGTAAAATGTGAAATACCCAACATATATATAAAATTGATGTTACGATAACGCGCATAAGAAATCCAGTCGTTGTCCACTCTTGCAGTTATTCGCATCGAAATAGAAAAAGTAGTAGTTTTGAAATCGGCGAAAAAAAATATTTGCAATGGTTTTGCTTGCTCAGTAGAACATGATATGTCAACAAGCATCCGCTTGAAATGCCCTCAAAGATTATCTAAAAAATGTCCGGGTATTTTAATCGCTTCAAAAGGTAAATTACAATAAACAAATTATAAATTATGAATAATTAGAATTCATTTATTGTAGGTTTCACTAACCCTTGGTTGATCACAACTCATTCACATGCTGTCGATCATAATTTAGCGGTAGTTGAGAGATAGCTAAAGAAGACATCGTACAAACAATATTTGCGAGAGTTGGAACAACCGTTTTACGCATCTTGTCGGACACATGCGCACCTAACCGTCTGGAAGTTAATTTCTAAAATGCGGCAAAGAATTTGGAGTAGATAGAGCTAAAATAGCGTTACAAGAATTAGGCGAAGGGATCAAAAAAAAAAAAAAAACAGAAGTTTGGTAACACCGGTGAACGTTTAAAAAAACTTATGTTCTAGAGTGGCCATTAACGAAATGTCGGTGGAAGAATTTTTAATTAATATTGGCCATTGTATTCGAAAACGAAATAAATATTCGTTTTAATTATTCACAATTTCAAATTATATTACATTATTCTTATATCAATCATATTTTATATTATTAATAACAAATTGTTTTTCAGTATTATCAATTTCAAATTATATTTATATTTATTAATAAATCAAGACATTTTTTTATGAAACAAAAAATCAAACCGGACTTTTTTTCCGACTTTCGGATTCATACAGATTGTATTAATTGTTTAATGGTGTTATTTATATTATAAAACATACACCAGTATAATAAATTAGCGTACCAATAATGACATGTATAATAATAATTAATAATATTTTAATATAAATACTAATAATACATTTTAACGTGTGCACCTACATAACTAATACCCGTTTCCTACATCACCATCATCTTCAAGCCTCAAACCTAACCTAATTTTTATTATTAAAAACCCAGCAAATAAATATCAGTAATCACCCGTCAGTGTTGAGTATGATATTATCATGCACAAGTGCATAATTGTTGAGCTGCTCGAGCTCCAAGACAACTGCACGGCGTGCTAAACAGGCAAACGGCAAATATGAAAATTGAAAAACGGGAATTCAATTTTGGATTTAGATGTTGCGAGTTTTAAATGTATGTTAATCTGTTTTTATTGTGCGTCTGGATTTATGTCATGTATTATTAAGGTAAAAACTAGGGCTCGGATTTGTATGTGAATAGAAAATAAGGAATTATCCGAATTTGACAAGCGTTAAATACGTTTCAAAAGGTTCTAAAATGTACACAATTACTAATTATTAGCCAAGGTTTATACTACAATTTTGCAAAAACTTTTTTTATACTAAACTATAAATAGGCACCTACCTAGTTGATTTTCATGTGAATACATTGATATAAACATGGATGTAATTTTTAGTGATTTTTCATCATAGGTATATAGATACTTCACTTCAATCTAAGGATGTACATAATATTCTACATATAACTCATTGCATTATTACAATAAATATAATACCATAATTATTATAACGGTATTATTGATAATATTATTATCTTAAAAATTTAACAATTTTGTATTTTTGAATTTTTAAAAGTATAAATTATTCAGAAACTTGTAATACTTCTACATATAAATTACTATTTAAATTTTATATAAATATACATATTTCTATATTTAGGGATATTAAATAGGTACCTACATAAAACCAATTATCCGAGCCATAGTAATGATAACTTATGGTAATATGTTTGATTTTTTTGTTTCTTATTATTTTATTATTTATTATATTTGTAAACATATTATAACCATAGCAGATCAATTATTTAACAGAATTTGCATATTTTTGTGCTTTTTTCCTGTGCATCTTATTTGAAATTAACTAAGATACACATTTATATTATCATTCCAAAAATACTTGTATTTTATTCATATTTTTCAATAAATTTTATCAATGGATTAAGTGTTGTTAATCTCAAGTAAAAATGTCTTGAAGGTATTCTGACATTTATAACTTTACTTCAAAAACTACTAAAAATTGTAGTAATTTTAAATTTAACTATTAATTTATAATTTAATAAAATCACTTTAAAATCATTATTTAATTATGTTAGTAAATGTACTTTCAATTTATTTTATTGATGTGAAAATAAGCCATACTTCTCTGTGATTCTATTTACACTATATTGTCTATAAGTACTATTATATTTCTTTTTATATAATATACATACATATATGTATTGTATACAATTTATTAATACATCATTCATTTCTTATGAATTTATAATACATTTCATACAATTTTTAAATTTGGTTAATTGGATGTGGTAAATGGTAATAATATGATTCATTTTATGATTTATTATTATTAATTAATTAACATTGAACCTCTACCGTGACATAGTGTTCTGCAAGTTTAAAATGATTGATTAAAGACTTATTATGTAATAATTAATAAACAAATTAACATTATCAACCTTCAAATTAATAAATTCATGTAGGTATTTTAATTGGCTGCTGGAAAAATCGAGCCTTAAAAAGTACTATATTATGTGTTTGTTTAAGTATACAATACATAATATTGTGTAGAAAAATGCAAAGGGATACAATTTATGTTTTTTTTCAATATTCTCTGTATACGACTGTTTGAAATAGTAAAATATACCAAAGTTTTCCTTATTGAAAAATGTGGATTTTCGATAAAATACATAAATATTTGGTTTTCCATGTCTTCTTTTTTGGTATTTAGTTTTTTGGGCGGATTATGCTTACCATCAAGAAATTTTCCTTTAAGTTTTAAGGACTCTACTAATCTTTTAAATGTTATGTGTGATGGTATATGTCTATCTGGGTACTGTTCCCTATATGCTGCCACGGAATGTCTACAATTTTTTTTACACTCATAAAATATTTGAATCATATCAACTTGCTCTTTAGAAAAATTAAGCATTACTAACAAAAATTATATTAAAAGTTGGAAAATTTAAAATTTAATATGTACATATATGTATATATCTAGGTATACAGAGGTAAATAATATGTGTGAATTTTTACCTTTAGTCATGTAAACTAAATGCCCAGATAACTACATACAAATTTAATACCATGTTTCAATAAACCATGATTATCTTCTATTGTCAAAACTTAGATATGACTTTTATGTGAGCACTTATTTATATTTATAAGATAAAATAACTTTCCAAACAATGTAAATAAATAAATTAAAATCTATTATTAAAATTAATTTGTTTTCTTTCCATTTTTTCACTCACAACTTATAAAAATGTATTATTGTAGGTTTTTTTTTATGATAATTTGCTAAAACTTTCTAATAATAAATTAGAACCCTAGTAGTTAATATTAAATAATTAACTAAAGCCAAATATACATAATTAATGTGTTTATTAAAATAATTAAATAATATTAACACAAATCTTCATCAGAAACATCAAAAAGTCCATTATTTGTTAATTTTTTTTTCGTTGACTTCATTATTGAAGATGTTAAATCTATGCTTAATTGTCCTGGTACATAGATTTTAAATATAAATATTTAATCTACACAAGCATGTATTAATTCAAATTTTTGTAAGTGTTAACTTGTAAGAGTTAATGAGTTCAGTATTTTCTTTCGGCCAACATGTTGGTAACAAATATAAAGTGTTATTGGTTTTCAATCTGTCATTTGTACAGCATCGAATCTAAATTAAAATTTATACATCTTACCACATGTATAGTAGTTTATTTTATTTCAGTGTGTTATATATTTTTGTATTTTAGTTACCTGACCACTCATGCGTTTCTAGCTTTTGCACGTCAAATTATTTTAATATCATCTTCAGTTTCAGGCTTAATCGTTTTTATTATGTTTTCAAATGTTGAATATGGCATCACCACTTAATGCACTTCAATACATATAAGTATATTTACATTATTATTTATTGAGTTATCATTTAATAATTTTATTTTTACATGTTCTTATGCTTTAGGCTTATTAGCAGTTGATTGTCGATTAAGTTTTAAATTGCCAAACTTAGCACAAAATTTATCCTCAATATGGTTTATTTTATTACTGACCATTTTATTGATTAGGATAATAGAATTTTTAATTACTGGTTTAATAATTGTGTTTTTCAAAGAGTCCTGGAGTATATACAACGTACATACAATTACAGTTGACTATAAATATTGGATTTATATCTTCTAAATATCGGTTTTATTGCCAAAATTAAAGAATATATTAATATTAATATAATACTAATTAAGACTATATTAATCTACTAATATGTGTATAATCATTTATTTAAAACTGCTTTTATTTGGCTTTAAAATGTGATAATTACTAGATTTAGATAATGGAAATTATATGCTAAAATCATAGTAATATTAATTCGTGTTATACTATACATATATACATATAAATACACATATGTATAATATACATACATATAAATCTGATTGTGTTTTTTTTATAAAAATGATTTGTTTGCATAAATAAAATCAAAAATGTTTAAAAAAAATAATAATTTATTTTTAAATAAAGAATGTTTACACTCTATATTTATACTTGTATAGGAAGTTACTAAGTTATTTGAAAATTCATTATATTATAATTTAAATTAATAAATAAAATTTTTATTATTTAATTTTATGTATTTTTAATCGCCTACGTATTGAATAATATGTACATTTGTACTAATACTTACTACTATCTGTTCTTTTTCCAAAATGATTTACTTTTTCAATGTATTCATTTGATTTGGTAAATTTAAATTTTCAGTATTGTAAATTCATGAATAGTATGTATTTTGAAATACTAACTTTTTCTAAATCTTCAGCATATGCCTCATTTTTATTCAAAATAACCGACGATTTGGAAATAAATTCATTATATTTCTAAAAATAGTGTTATAAGAATATATGTAAATGTATTTAAGTATTTATTATTATTTATTTATTTATTATTATTTTTTTTTGTATTTAAGTCTTAATATTTTTAGGTTAGGTATACATAGTATTTTTTGTCATTTTTGTATAGAAATAGAATAAACTAGTTAATAACATAGAAAAAAATTACTGAAAATCAAACCTTCAATTCACGCATAATAAAAAAATATTTTTTATGAACATTTTTAAATTATTTTAAATCCTAAATTATTTGCTTACATCAAACTGCAATACTGTATAAATTACTTGCTTTAATTCTTCATTTTTGTTGACAATTGACTTGGCGGCTTCTGATATCATTTTATAGTAATCCAATTAGGACTCAGTAAAAGCCGGGTTACTGGAAACATATGCCCCAAATATTTTGAAAAAAACTGTTAGTTTAAAGACTATGTAAACTTGTAGAGTGTAGAAAATATAAATAAATTCAAATGAAATCTGAGTTTTTAAAACACAGTGGTTAGGAAATTGTAAATGTACAAATTATCTACAAACGAGTTTTCGATAAGATCAGTATTATCGATGTCATATTTCTTTACTATAAATAAACGGTATTTCAACCAATAAGTAACAGCAAAATAAAATATTGAATAAAATATTTTTTGTTTTATACATTTTGATTTATTGCAATTTTCAATTTTCAAATGACAAGGAAAATTATTATTAGTTTATGTATTACTGTCAATTTTAAGTTTGGTGAAAAATGTATTAAGGACTAGGTTTTTTTTTAAGTAAACTATAATACAATATTATGTATACAATAATTAATATGTATTTAAGTATTTTTTTTTAACAGGGATCCGAAACATTATTATGGCTGAGTGCATGGGGTACCTCAAGTCACCCTTGATACCCTTGCATAAATATGTAGTATTTGTGGTTAAACGACGACAGACGAATTATAATTATGATTAATTTTATTTTTACGTGGGTTCGCGAAAGAAACGCATGGTGTGATAGGTGACAACACCCATTTATTTTGCTACTTTCCGGCGCGCGGCGTGTGGTTAAAAGATAATTTTTAAAATTTTTTAATAGTTCTTAGGCATAGAGTTTTGCATTAATTAATGTTGTTCGTGTACTAAAATGTATTTAAAAAATGTTTTCACGTTATGTTAGCCCAAAAATGTATAGGTTCCCCCCATTTGAATTTTTAAAGTTGACCTCCCAAAAGTATTGTAAACAATTATAAAATTATGAAATCATAATAGATGTTTTTAAATAAAAAAAAACCTTTTTATCAAATATTTTTCACTATTTTGAATATTTATATGATAAAATGGCTGTAATATAAATTTTGAATCATCCTGTATATAATTTTTCCCTACATGTATAGGCGGAGTTGTTGACACGGCCAAAAAAGTGCTTGCGTATTAAAGAGCTTGCACGTAATAATACGATTTTGAATCTGAAAAATTTTCATAAACTTATATTTGTTTTATTATTTTAGTTTTAAGCAACGTAAACACTAATATTAAGAATAAAATTCCAACGCGCCATGTAGAAAATCATCTTTTCTCTAACAATTTTTCTTTTTATGAAACCAGACCCCTCAACGAGACGTAAGAGTTTTTATTGAAAATTGTGTTTTAAATAAAAATCTTTGGCCGGTAGTGCCCTTTGACGTGTGCTCACCTGCACCTAGATAGCCTCGGTACACTTTTACAACCTTACACTAATTATCATTTACGCCTAACCCAAAGGTGAAATATACTTTTTGTGTCTATATAAGATGTGAATGAGGGGCAGCCCCCTACCAACGCCGCATTCATACGAAATCTTTACACATCAATGAACAGTATAATAAAACAAAGTGTTAAGACAACTAATTTTGGTTGGTTAACAATTACAGTGGCCGTTAATTTATTAATCAAAACGGGGCTTTGTTAAGGGGAGGGGGTTAATGGGGCTCTAGTGCGCCGAAGGCACCACACATTTTAGGGGCACCAAAGCACAGTTGGCGATTTTTGAGGTTTAAATATGTATGTGAATGTTAGTTAGCACTTAGCATTCGTAACTTAAACACTGTACGGTCATTTGAATTCAATAATAAACCATTGCATTACTACAAAAAGCGATTCCGAGCAAAGACGGACTGTTAGCAGCTTACCTAGATTACTAAGTAAATTTTATGATATGTTTATATTGTTAATAAAGCAATTTTTTTACTTTTTTTAATACAATAAATTGAATTTATTTTTACCTAAAACAATGCCTTTGTGTATACAAAATATATTAATATACCTACTATGAAAGTTTCAAGTACCCACAAATGTTTTTTACCTTAGCTATATAAAAATTGAACATGTGATACATTTGTTAATGAATTTTGTTAATTAAACTTCAATGTACAACTTCACTGATTTTAAAAACAAACCGTGCCTATAAATTCTTTATATTTTTATTATCTATAATAAAAATTTATGACGAGCTTTGTATTTAATTTTCAAGTTTTTTGACCCCGTGAAAGTTGTAGAATATTATTATTACTTTTATGTTATTAACTTTTGTAGTCTATGTTAACTATTTAATATATATATATACCTACCTAATGTGAGTAAATACAATTTTTAAAAAACCCGTGACTAATTTTATTTTAATATATTGGGTATCCAAATACTTAAAATGTAAGTATCGATTATCGCGATATTCCAAAGTCAAGTATTGACGTGAGTATAGCTATAAATTATTATTATCATCCATTATCGATAAGATGTTATGTAATCTTATTTTTCTCCGATACTGGATCTATGTTTGATTTAGTTATTTAGTGTGTGTCGAACTTTGTACATAAGCTTGTCACACTATCTCCCGCCGCGTGTAAAATAAATTATTTTACCCCGAAAATAGTTAGATAAATAGATCTTATACTTAAAAAACCTTTAAACATTCCATTAAAATACCGAGATCAACACCAAGTATCTAGTATCTAGTATCGCGATACTGTTTTTTGAGTATCTTGCCCGTCCCTGGCCATACACTGCAATTATAATATATTTTCAATATTATATTCGAGTGTCAGTGTGTCACGTTTATACAACTCATATTGTGTGCATACAATATATTTTGTAAATTCACTTTTAATAATTTCAAATCCTCAAACAATAGTTAGTGTTATTATTGTTATATTATATATATATATAAACCATTCTGTTATCATTATATGGTAATATTACATTATTTTATTATTCTTTTATCATTATACTATTATATTATACTAAATTATTAATAATTGACTAAATCAAGTTGACTATCCTAATAACAAAAATTAATACAATTAAAAAATATTATATATTATGAAGTACTATAAAAGCTAAATATTTAAAAAAAAATTAAAAAATAAGAACGATAAAAGATTATGAAAGTTATATAGTAAAAAATATAGATTTATATAGTTAGATATTTTTGTAAGTTACAGTATGACTTCAATTAACTCACAGACAACATCAACTAGTTCAATATTCTACGATCTTTAAACTACTATCGCCTCTACCCTGATATTGACTCTAGATACATAGGTTATTCGTTTTTAGTACAAGACTTCGTATTGAACACTACAACCGATCCACGCGGAAATTAATCATTAATCGAACTGTGTATACAAAATTTGAGAGATCAAAAGTGGTGTAGCAGCGCTTGTTATCATTCTGAACCCGGTGGTTATTTTTTTTCGGAATTTCAACCCAATTTACCAGTTTATTCGATTTGAAGAAATACAAATATTTCGAGATTAATTTTGCTTTACATAATGTATATTTTTTGGACTTAACATAACGAAAGGTGTTACATCAGAATATAACCCGTTCCCTGATTGTATTGTCACCGTACCTGTACGGCTGTACCGAAGACTCGTGTTCAGCATTTTTCAACTTATATATAATGAAAAGTATATCCCATCGTTAACAATGTATTATATGTGATTATTATGATACATTTTTATTATTATCATAATTATTAGTAATTAAACTGATTACACACTGAACGATTTGAACGCATAAGTGAACGTTTTAAAACCGTGTGCTACATAATTTTGATTGCGATCAAACAAGTGAGAATTAAACAGGCGCATATGTTTACAACTTAACGTACGTGTTTGTATATTCTTATCTGTACCTATTTTATTTTAGGCAATTATTGTATGCGATTTATGTATTTTTTCATTTATTAAAAAAAAATTTGTGCGCGTTCGTTTGAATCGCTCCGTGTGTAACCATATTTATATCTATGTTTATATTCTATAAAATAATTTTTTTTTTAATAATGACAACGATACGCAGGTACTTACATTTTGAGAATTTCAATTATTTAAAAAATTGCTTGAACTTTTACTAATTGAATTCTCGAGATTATGTGTCGAGTCTATTGTCAGCTGTGTTACTATAGTCGCATGTGTATATGTGTAGAGTGCAGGAGTCGACGGCTGTGGTACATCTGAATATGCTGTACTGCAGTTCCCCTTATTAAGTGGTGTTTCGTTCGGTTGTTTTGACTGGAGCTCTTGACTTTTTGAGCCTTTCAAGCAAATTGTTGATTTAAAATTTTTTTACCACCACCCCATTGATTACACCAACGTGATTCGCAGAGGACCAACTCTAAACTAGGTTACATAATATTTTAGTTATAATACTTACCATGATATTTGTGTTGAGAACTTGAGGTCTTACGGTGATCACACACCCGGACCGGCCACCTACCCACTGATCCACCTGTTACAGATATGAAGCAATTGCTTCAAATGGTCATACATCCCGCCACCACTGTTAGGGGGTTTGGTCAATGACCTATTGCTACAGCTAGATATCCATTGACTTGGAAAATTATCGTTTTCGTGATTGCAAACAGCTGCTGGGATTCGCGACTATACTTGGTAACAACTATAATGAAACCTGTATGATTTCTATCCTAATATCCTCAGTGTTTAAATTAAGCGATTACGCGGCGGGAAGGAATTCCTCTTCTTTTTAGAAAATTTTTATGCGTACCCCTTCTAATTATATTCTAATCAATAAGATATTTAAATGATCGGGCATGTACATTTTTTTTACACTTTTGTAACCCCCTTCTAATTTTTTCCTAATCCAATCACTGAATATCCTATATTGTTGTTTTAATAATCACCAAATTATTTAGTACATAATTTAAACGGTGTGGTAACATAATATGTAATCAGCTAGTAAAATATAAAAAATGTATTGTAATGTAATCAGCACAAACACAATGAGGTCAATAACATCATTGCAGCACTATTTTAATTGAATTATACTGGTAAATTACCAGATATTTTTTGTCCACGAAAAGGAAACGAATCAGTTGGAATACTAAATACAATGTATTAGTATAGTACAGTCATCATAACCATGGTCACATCACTATTAACAATAAGATCATAATATATAAGGGAGACCATTGCCAGAGCTTTTTAGGAATACACAACACTCTTCGAGACAGGTTGTAACACCGCTTACCATCTCGTTGCTATACACGATAATATTATATTTATGTCAAAAAAAAAAAATAGTAATTTTATTCATTCCATAGCACTGATGAAGAATCGTTTGTTGAAAGTGAAGAAAGTAGAAGAAACTATTTTATATTTTTATTAGGTAAAGTTAGATGTTAAAATTTTATTTTGTATAATACCGTAGGTACTATTTTGGTATTTAAATTATCGGAAATTGAACAAGGGCTATAAATCTAATGAACAATTTTAACAAGACGAAAAAATAAATATATATAGTAATTTTGTTCTAGGTAGCCATATATAAATAATTTCTGCAGGATTATAATATAGAAAATTAGGTAAAATCGGTGAAAAACAGAACATAATACATAAAAAAAAATATTTGAAAATAGACAAAACAATTAAAACTAAAAGAGTAAGTTAAATAAATACATAAAAACATTTAGAGTATAAATTAAAAAAAGCAATTATTCTTTATAGAGTATTTTTTATTTCAATAAAATAGAACAAAATATGATTAAAAATAAAAAAATTGAAATTGATGTCATAAATAGCGGTGAAACAAGGTGATAAGATAGTGAATATAAAATCACCTTCCGGTAATAAAAGTATTGACTACTGGACTATATCGCGTTAAAAAACAATATATATTTAAAATGTTAATGTAAAAGACAAGTGATATACGTACTTATATATATTTGTGATGTAAAATACTTGTCATTTTATGAAATTATTTTATTTATATAAATTATTTATACAATACGATTATAATATATAAATAATTTGTTATAGATGGTGACATGTTGAGTGTACTGTCAAATTGGCGGCGATAACAGATCAGTCAAAGGACTCAATCTTAGGGAATTCTTTAATTAATTTTTATTTGATTGATGATGGACCTGAAACGAAAAATAATACGAAGCAAATTAACAAAGATATACTTAATTATCTATTAAATACTGGTGTTGAAAAATACAAAATTTTATTTATTTTAAATACATTATATTTTGTATGGTAATAAAAAATATTTTTAAATTTTTAATATCACTGTTTTTTTTATTTTTTATTAATTTATGTATGATACAATTATTAAAAAATAGTAAAAATATTAAAGTAATATCATAAAGTCTATTTTAGTTTAGTATCATGAGTAAAATATATAATATGAATTATGGGTTAATAGTTGATAAAAAAAAATTGAATGGTATTGAGCTGCAGTATGAATATTTAATGTACAATTTGAAGTTTACATCTAAAACGTAGACGAGTTGTTTTAATAGTTATTTATTATATACCTCTAATATAAACAATAAATAATGAAATATAAAATTGAGCATAATATTACACGGTATATTATATTATGGATAGTCTGTACTATAGGGCTGGGGTTTTAATTCTCTAAAATAATATTCAAAAAATCTTTAAGTTACAGTGCACTACACTGTAAAAATACATTTAAAAATGTATTTCTTACAGTTTAAAAAATGATACAACTGAACAGTGTGGTTCAATGGTGACTTTTTTTCAGAAGACAATTTAAAATACTAAAATGGAAGTAATGTTGTCGCCTCTTTGGTTATTTGTTGAAATGGAAGGTCGACGAGTATTGCTACCCACTTCACGTTCGACGTTTGACAATATTTGACCAATATTTACTAATACTTACATGTTATGCTATACTCTGTCCAGCGAGAGAACGTGCCGATTCTGCGCATTCACCAGCATAACCACGGCATCGAAACAGGTTGCCTTACGACAGAGTGCCGTGTAAGAATGCGCAGAAGAACCGATTTTTGTCGGCGTTCTCTCGCTGGACAGAGTATACAATTTACGTTCGTTTCAAAAACAATCCATGAAAAATGTTATAAAAATATCAAAACATATCATAAAAATAATCAGGATCCTCTAAAACATATTTTTCACTTACAGAATTACGTTTTAAGATACCCTTTTAAGTATTATCATGGTTTATCAAGAATTAACGAAGAGCGTTACAAAATACAAAGGAAAAAAAATCAGACCCGATAAAATGTTATAGTATATAGTGTAAATAGTTTATAATCTACTTAACTAAACTACAAATTCATTAGCTGTCCTGCTCGGTGTTTCCCGAGCCAAAGGTTAAGTTAAGATTAACCTCGAATGATTTATATGTAACTAAGCTACCTAGGTAGGTAAATATGACAATATACGAGTAGGAGCGAAGCGTAACCCTTCTATCCCCCAGTTCATGCAATTTATTATTGCTATCTCCTCCTAAGCTACTGGATCAATCGTTATGAAACTTAAAGTATATATTCATGATTATCTAAAGGGTGCATAGATTTAGTTTGGTATTTGTAAATATTGTCATTAATTAATTATGATTAATTACTCATTTACACATTTTATGAGTATGTACTGGGGATTTTCTAAGCATGTGCGTACGTGTGTGTATTTATTTTATGGTTTCAAGTCCAATGGAGTATCTCCAAAGCGCGCATGACCTGATGGTCATATTTAGCAACAGTGTAGTGAGTAAAATAAGATAAGTATAAATAGTTACAAGTATTATAAAACAACAATTGGGTAAATGAAAAATATTACTACGGTTGCCAAAGATTTATTTTTTTATAAATTTATTTGTAAAACTATGTTTTTACCATATAATTTTAATAGTAATACAACTTGTAACTAATGGCAACCCTATAAATAAACAGAAATTATACAAAAATCATATCGAAAATAGCACTTTCAGTTTTTCCAGAATTTTTCAATTTTCGGTGCAATTTTTTGCCAATTTTTTTTCTATAAAAAACTTATTTGGGCTATTACGAATATTAAAAAAAAAAAAATGAGCCCAACCGGTCCGTCTGTTTTTAAGTTATGCATTTCCTAATGAACAGTAATTTATTTGTATATATTTAGATAGATAGATAAATGGCGCCATACTGGTGTATTCTTATTTTCGTAATTTCTATTTAACTAATTAATTAATTGAACTTTTCTTATTAAATAGCTAATCTAATCACCGAACACCTGTGTTCAAAATAAATATCACGTTTTTCGGTGTAGTTTATTTTCAAATATAGCTTTCCAAAGATATCGCCTTACAAACTCCTATTTTATTATGTGTTTTATGCTGCTATAAATATTCGAAGAGTATGCGCTGTCGTTATTACATTTTTAGACTACAAAATATTGATTATACATATATTATAGGTATTAGGTACTGTTTTATGCAATAGTTACGAATGGGTAAAAATGGTTTATCGACGATAAATTTATTACGAATTTGATTAACACATATACCATAAGTTTAGATTTACATCATTTATACCTTAAGGGGACTACCTGTTTAATATACCATATATACTTTTCTTATGCCAACTGTACAGTGTTCTAAACATTGGATATCTTTGAAAACATATTTGAATTTATCATGAAGTTTAATTGAAAATGATTTTTCCACTTCTTACAAACTGAACTCCTAAATTCTTTAACATTTCGGTTTTAAATTTAAAATATTAAGAATTTTAAAATATTTATAAAATAAATAATTGAAAAAAATAATTTAAGAATCGAGAATTAGAAAAATCATTTACTAATTGGTAAATTTCATGACGAATTCATATATTATGTTTTTAGGAATTTTATTGGACGAATAGGTAATAGTTAATACGTTTGGCAAAATATTGATAATTTTTACCAAAAAAAAAAAAATTATATTAAATAATTAATATTCATGTAGTATGTTATCGACATGTGCGTGCACGTGCGGGAGAGTTTCCCTATTTATTTAACACACAGTCACACGCACTAATAATCAATCACACATATTTACACAATTACACGGCAAGCAAACACATAGAAAACTGCCAAAATTGAATCCCTTACAAAATGGTCGGTATCTAATTTCTTTAAAAATAAAACTAAAAAACTTACGATTGAATTTATTAAGTAGAATAGTTCATCAATTCGTGAATAAACATTTTAATAAACAGCATAAATAATAAGTCGACTATGACGGTATCCAATGGCTTTAAGTTCTAAAGAAGAGTTCTATAAATGGTTTTTCTATAATGGATAATAGAGTATTATAAAACCACAATCTATGGACAAAATTCTAAAAATATTTCTTTAATATTATATTGAGTTTTAAAAAAACGAATACACATAAAAAAAGTTTTGTAAAATATCAAATTCATAACTTGTTAACTGTAAAATTTGAGTGAGTAATAAATTACATAGATACTAAAATGTATGCGACAGGAACTATAACAATAGTTACATTTGAATTTTTATAATATATTATTTAATTTATATGAATTTTATATTTTTATAAATCATATAAATGATGAATTTTACTATAGGTGGAATTTAATAAAAAATGTAAAAATAATAATATAATGTAATAAAGTAAATAATATTAGAAACACGTTACTCAAATTAAAATTATTATGTTTAAGATTTTATTTCATAAGATTCTGCAGTTCATTAAAGAATTTGATATTTTATGAAACAACAATTTTATATAACTCAGTTTTATAGAATTAGGTGCATTACCTATCCGAAGCTAATAAACAGTTGTCATAATATGGCAAATGGACAGTATACAACTGTTCAGGACATTTCATAATATTTGACATAATATTATTACTTTGTGAAACCAATTCACATGAAAATAAATATATAATTTCATACCAAAGTACAGACTGTTTACTAAGGGGCTTGCGCGTGACCTGTTTTTTTGTTTAAATACATGCACTACAGGAAAACATTCATGTCTCGTAGAATGATCCGATTTTGATGATTTTTATTTTTTTGAAAGAGTAACACTTCTTACAGGGAGCATTAGACTTAGTGTTTAAAAACTCTATTTCAAAATCAAATATTACGATTTTATATATGACCAATTTTCACTAACATTTTTTTTTTTTTTTTAAGCTATGAAATCAAAAATCAAAGTCTAATGCGCCCTAAAGAAAATTATCTTTTTTCTAAATAACAAAAAAAAAAAAAAAATTAATTAAATCAAACTATTTTATGAGTGTAAGAGTATTTTCTATAAAGCGTGTTTTGAGAAAAAAAATCACTTTTTTCGTTTTTAGTCGGCAGTGACATGTGTTCGATACCTACAAACACACTAATCATCATTTACGATTAACACGAATGCCAAGTGCGGCGGCGAAGAAAGAGAGCCCTTAAATATTTTTTTAATAGCTTTAATAACAACTTATGAGGCTCCTTATATTAAGTTTTCAAACTTTTTAATCAAGCAAAATTTGTTGTATCGATATTTATGAAAAAAAAAAAAAAAATAAAAAATTTCTAAACTAGATCAAAAAATTCAAAACTTTTTGAAAATTATATCATCCAAAGAAAACGCTAATATAAAAATCAGTAGATAATGTTATTTTATAGACAGAATTCAAATTTATGACTCGAAGTAAAAAAAAAAAAAACATGCAAATGCTAGCTGAAGTCTCTAGCCCTGGCTATAACGATTTTTAACTATAATAATATAATATGGCATGCCACAGTCAGTCGTGTAAATTGGGAATTGAAAAGCCGAAAGAACAAAACTTCAGTTACAGTCTACAATAATCATTATAAACCTAATAAAATAATATAATATATATTGTTGTAATGCAGGAACAGCCGGACACATGTCACGGTGGCTATTATATCGCCGTGGACTGTTGTAGAGACGAATAATTGAAACCACTTCACTATAAATGATACGATGATATTAAATTACCTACCTATTATACGAAATGGTTTATTTCTCATTGACTAGATCGATTCAATAGCGCATAATAGAAACAACAACTAGAAATACCTAGACGTTCATTAGTATACAAACGAAAATATTTGTATTGTTAGTTTTTGTAACTCAAGGAATGGTTTGGTAAGAGGAAAAAAAAACGACGATATCGATTAAAAACCGACCGACCGGTTGCTTAAAATATTCAGGAGATTAAAAACAAAACCGAAAAAAATGTACCTATGATATTCAATTATTGGAATAATCCGCCCGTGTTGGAATTTCTAAAAAAAACAAAACAAATAACTTAAATTCTTACTGTCCATTTAATTTCGTTTATTACCGACTGTTATTTTTGTTTCATTTAACCGAACAATATTTTGTGAACTTGTAACTCGATTTTAGTTTTAAAAATTTAATTCATCAAATCGTAATATGTATCGATGCTTATAATATTATTATGTGAAACAAAATATTAAAGAAGTAAACTTAATGACGAATAAAATATATATGTTACTATGTTAGTATAATACATATAATACATTTATTTATAATATTGTATGAACATTAAGTGATGAAGACGTTTTCTTTTTTCAGATTTATATATAACCTACTTATCCTATAATTATAATAACAATTAAGTTGTACTTTGGTTTTTGATTAAGTGAACATAACAAAATTGATTTTTGTCCATGTGTATTCAGATAAATTTGTATAATTAAGTATACGGATTAGTGGGCTTGTTTTCATTATTATATTAATACATGCTTTTTATAAAACCAAACTTTATTAAAATATTTACATTATATTATTTAAATATTGACTAACTTTGAAAAGTGGAAAATCTGTTTTAAAAGATTCCCAACATAACAAGCTTACTTTTATTTTAAATTTTTCTTTTTACATATTTCATCATAATTACATATTTCTATAGATAATTTCATATTTTCTGAAATAGTTTTAAATTAAATTAGTGAATTTTTTTACACTGACAATTAATGTATTTTACCCAAATGCGACTCATTTAATAGTCGACATGTCCTACACATGCACTTCGTCGCATCAGTGAAACTATGAGAACTAAATTTTCTAAAGTGCTATAAGATTTAAAAAACTCTATAAACCCAAAACACTGTTATTGTAGATTTGCATGTCATGATCATGAATTAAAATCATAAAAAATCATGTAAATTCGCATGTTTTGTATCGCTACAGGACACTTTTTATGTAGTACAAAAAAAATTCGAGAATTTAAATAAATTGATTATTAAACGGAAAAAATGGGGTTGGGCATGCTTGTTATTCTTTACCTTTCATTATCTCATTGTTGATGCTGACCACTTTTAAAATAGTTTGCATTAGTATTTAAATACATTTAAGATTTAATATTTTAATTTTTCTCAAAACATCATTAAAGTTGCATATATAAAACCCCTTAAATATCGGGAGTGAGACGACAAATTAATCATTTTTATAGGACAAGATCCAAAAACGAACTAGAAAAATATGTCAAAAGTATCTTTAGTTATATAATTACAAAAATAATTGTAGAGGAATTTAAAAAAGATGGACTTTTTTAAATTATTTTATACGTTTTACACTGTATAGCATCAATTCTCAACCTGGAGAGTCGTGACCATTTCGGCGGTCATCAGCTGATTATTTGTAGTAGTCATCACATAATGTATAATAATATATGCATGCACATTTTTAGGTGTCACAGAAAATGAAATTTCAACCGGAAAATCGTCACTTTAAAAAGGTCCGGAATTATTGCTATATACAAAATATCTCTCTTATAAATATGCCACTCTGATCGAACTTAAGTCAAATTTGAAAAAAAAAAAAACAGCCAAACATCCAAGAAAATACAAATATTACGAGTATATTGCTCCCACAAGCTGAAATGCCGCGAGACACATGGCAAACGATTTTGAAAAAAAATTGTTTGAATATTTTGAATTTTCTTAAAATCATAATACCTTATACATTTTAATTATTTAATTTTAATGTTTGCTTATGTAATTTATATAATATATATTTATATAATTTATATATATTTAACTAATGCGATGAAAAATTAATAAATATTGTTAAATTGATTTATAACAACATATTATCTTACTTTTTACGTTGATTCTTAGTATTGGTATAAGCTATTGATACTTGGTAGTTAGTACATCAGTAGCAATGCTGTAAGTAATAATAATTACTTTATATAATAATTTGATACAATATTGTATTTAATAGTATTTCATTATTTTTTATAATTTACAATTGTTTTAAATAGCAAATTTTAAAAACAATTTTATAAGCTCTTAAAAATACTAATTGTAGACAAAACCGGTCCAGATTACTAAGAAAAAATGTCATAAATTATAATTTATACTTCAAAACAAGGAGCCTCACTACTACCATCAATTTTAGTTAGAAAAATGTAAAGTTTTGACAAAATTAAAGTTAGTTCACGTTGTTCAACTTTAGTTCTGAAAAAAGATTTAATTTCGGTAGATAACTAACTGTCTATAGATCGTTTTGAAAAAATGTAATCTTATTCAATTTTTAAAAAAACAATTGGAAACTTGAGAACATGGATTTTATCAAATCTCATTTGTAATTAACTAAAAATTAAAAATGGAAAGCATTTAGCACGATCATATATATTTTTCAGCTCAATTCAAATCTTTTTCAGAATTAAAATCAGCCAACGTTAACCAACTTTAATTTTGCCAAAACAATGAGTAAGATTCCGTAAAATTAAAATTGTTATCGAGTTATTGACATTGTGCATATGCGTACGAGAGTGGCATTTGTCGGTGCCTCCACGAGCCCCACTCACACTAATAATCAATAACCATTTACAACGCATAATATAAGTATATTATAACAAAATATAAGTAAAATCATAAATTGCCTAACTGTTGCTCCTTATATAAAAGCCATAGGGAGGTGCTTTCATAAACTCTTCAGGGTTAAAATTATGTTTACCCACAGAGGAAATTTATATTTTATTATTTACTATATTTTGTATACCGGATTTTTTTTTTAAAAAATTGTATGGTTATATTATATAAAAATTAAATTTAAATGTATATATATTTAATTTAATTAATGATTTTTAATTTTATTAGTGTCTCAACTATAATTATAGCTAACAAATAAAGAAATTGATTTATATTTTTTATAATTATTTACTACAATTTAAATATTTGATTTTTTTAAAATTGTACATCAAAATATCATACTATAATATTAAATAATGATACAATTCAAAATATGTACAAACGAAGTTATTACAGACTCGGGAGAGTCTACAATCTATAAATAGCGAGGCCCCTTAAGATAAAAATATAAAATGCTTTATCTTCAACAGTACTTACGGTGTTTTTGATTCACCTAGTGATTTTATGATATATTTACCTAGTATTCACACATATTTTCAATGATTTACAGTGTTTTAGGTATTTAAATATTATTTTTGTTGAGCAATATTTTAGACTTATGGCATAATCGTCTATACCAGGTAGCTGATTTTTATAATATTATTTTTTTTGTCGTTGCCTCATTTTTATTTTATTTTTTTGGACTCGCAAAGTTTTAGCTTATGAATTCATAGTTTAATGGCTAACAATATAACACTTAGGAAAAGCACCCACGTGTCTGCACATTTTAATGCTCACGGCGACACTGTAGTCATTATAAGCGTTTACCGTTAAGATTAAACAATCTTAGTTCCATTACTTTTGAGCACTTACCTTTATAATAATATCATGTAAGAGCTATACACCGATGCCCGCAACCGACCGATTTAGCAGAGAAGAACAACAATTAAAACATTAAAAAATTAAAATATTATGTAACCATATGTACACGGTTGCACTTGCATGGAAACAGGTGCGGCGGTTTGAAAGTATTATATTAAGTGATGCAAGACACATAGATATCCACCACTCACTCATTCCTTCTAATAAATGTGAACAGCATTCAATAAACCATCCACCCAGGGCTTGCAAACATTATAGTAACGTTCTATATGACAAAAAACTATTGGAATTTGTAAACGTAATTAAAACGGAAAACGGCAAACAAAAATAATTAAATACCACAAAATGAAACACGACGATTAACAAAATTTATAATATATCATTAAATAAAAAATAACGCAAAACAAAATAATTTAAAATTCATTTACTTAAATATTTATTCTACGCAATTTAGCAATCAATTTTAGAGATTAATCCAAGTATTTATTATATTCCATATCCGGGCCATTTTCCGTTTTAGATATTATTTTTAATGATAAACGATAAACAATAAACGTAAAAGTTGTGTATAACGTTTTATTTTTAAATAACGATAAACTCAATAATTGTATAACGTTTGGATTGAAAATTATGTAAAATGAAATTTTAATTTTGAATGCAATCCCTGCGATCCTCCCCGCCTGATACATTGGTGATGCACTGTACTCAGGGGCGGGCTGGGTAAGTGTCAGACCAGTTAGCAATTTTGAACTTGGGACCATCTTTTACAGAAAATTAATGAATATAATAAAAACTTTTTTTTTTTTTTTTTATCAAAATACTATTATGCTATCTTACTACAATAATTGTTGACTATTTTTCCATAAGTATTTGTCATACATAAGTCGGATAACACTTAAAGGCTGTCCACTGATTGTACAATACCACGGCCTCGACCACATGTATTATCCAGTGTTTACAATTCATCATAATATAAGATGTATTTTTGTCTGTTTTCATTTTTTTCTTAAAAAAAATAATACCAGCACAAATTATTACGAAATACGGGCGACAGGCCACAGTCCGCCGACCAGCTGACCGGCCCAGTCGACTCCTGTCTGTACCAACAATATTGTATAGGTACCTACTCAAACAATCTCTAAAAGGAATCTCTCAAGTGTTCATCGAAAAAGTAAATTAATTTACGTTCCCGAAAAAAATGAACTCGAATTGACATTTGATAATAATTATTACGTTCGTATTTTACAGTTACGTTCCTTAAAAAAAAAAAAAATAAACGCATTCATTGTAAGTACATAATGTAACAGGTTGTTCATTACAAATTAGAAAGTCTAGTAGTTTAAGCCAAGTTAATTTTTCAATTTTTTAACTTATAAGTACATTTTACAATTTACGCAATAACTTATCTAGTTAAAGAATCCATTTTTCTGGTTAATTTTGTGAACAAGTTAGATTCATATTATAATTAAATTTAATATATCTATCTATAATAAATTGTAGTTAAAACTAATCAATCAATAATTATTCTTTTATTTTATCATTCTTTATATTACTATGATACAAACAGTCTCGTCCGGAGTTGTCCGTTATAAATATAATATCATAAAATCATATAATATTTATTGTTTAGTGCATTGATATCTCAAAGTCTAAGACAAATTTATTTGGGTTTATTCCAACTGTATTAATTTTTTTTAATAATTTAATATATGTTTTTAATGTTTTATCCGATAAAAAATAAAACATTAATGGAATATAAATACTATTTTTTAATTCATGAACTGTATATAGTTGAGTGAAATTTTTAATCGCAATAATTAAAAATGCTATCCCTGACACTATTTCAAGTTTCTTTAAAAATTTAATATTAGTATCACATGAAAATATAATAATCTCATTTAAATCGTCATTTTCAAAAATAAAATGTTCACCTCTATTTGTTTTTACATCAATTGAACTCAAAGTATTATGAACTTCTTTTCTTGACTTTGGTATTTTAGAATAATAACTGGCTGTAGCATTTTGTACATTTCTGGAAATTAGCTTTATATCAGACATTAACAAATTACCTTCGTTTTCACGTTGTGTAAGTTCTCGTCTGATTATTTTTGATGGTTTTTCAACAACGCTGTCTCTTCTTTTACAACAATTACTTATTTTTTGCCGATTTAAAGTAGTTTCTTCCTCATGGGTATGTACAAAACACGTATTTTTATTTTCAAGTAATTTTTCATTGTTGGTGTAATATTTAGCACGGCACTTATTATTTATACACATCCATTTACATATATTTGTTGTTTCTTATAAAATTTATAATTATTATGGACTAAAAGAATGTTTCCCTTTTCACTTAACATGTAATAAATTACGTCCATTTTTATAAATTGTTATATAACCTGTTTAAATGTTAACTCTGTTAATAATGAACGAGTACTGAAATCAATAAAATTGACTGTCCACACTATTTCATATTATCATAGCCCATAGGCATTAAAAATAAGTCTAGGTAGAATGTAATGCATTAAATTTTATCGGCACGTGGGAAAATGCATATTGGTATATTTTTATTCGTTTAGCTTCAAATAAATTATTGATTGACAGATAATTTACCTTCGATTTTTTTTCGTGTTGGAACATACGTACGAGTGTAATTTTTTTTTTGGCGAGGAAACTTAGATACATATTTCATAACAATAATAGCAGGCAACTAGTATCGTTCACCTGCACGGTGTTACAATACGTATGTTAGGTTATAGTAGTTAATTCACACCAATAATTATATTTGAATTTTTGTTTTCAAATAAAACCATATCATATGTAAGTACAAAACTACAAAATCGAATAAAAATATTAAAAACAAACGCGGTTTGAACGCTCAAAAAATGCTTGATACTCGCTAAAAAACATGAATATTTTTCTTTTAAAGATGACTTGGAATATTGTTACCACAGATTCCAATAGCAACTACCTACCTATTTCATAACAATAATAGCAGGTAACGAGTATCGTTCACGATTCGTTCACCTGTACGCTGCTGCAATACGAAGGTGAATGCCATATTATATTATGAACACGCGTTCAACTGCACCTAGAATTATATTATTATTTTATATACTATTGCTACGCACATTAGGTACGTATTACATTATTATATTATACGTGTGTCTGTGTGTCTGTGTACAAATAAACCGAAAATAAAGTTACCGGCCGCGTACACGCGTTATATTATTATTATTATTATGCGACTCGACTGTAATAAAATAAGTAGGTAGATAATTTTAATGACGTACCCATATTATTGAGTGCCTGCATATTATACACAGACGGCGACGACGACGATTTCGGAATATATTATGTGTAGGTACTTATCGTATAATACTTGGCAGTACGTTATTCCACGGACGCGGGTACACGTTTTTTTTTTAAGAGTGCACGAAAACCTTTAAAACGTCGTGCACCCGAACCAGCTATTTAGTGAATTCGAATATTATTTAGGTGCCTGCACACACACATACACACATATATATATATATATATATATATATATATATAATACGGATACGCGTTATTAATTATTTACAGTTATATTATATCGTGCGTACCTGCAATATATATATACATACATAATATATAAGTGGATATGTACCTGATGCATTATATATTATATTATATAGATAGATATACGCGTTTTTCAGTTCACATTTCAAATCCCCCATCACAACCGTTTGTATAATATACAGAGTGACTGTAGTTTGTCGATTAATTTAAAAATGAATTTATTTAGATTTCGATTTTTCGGAAACTTCAAGCATATAACTACTGGGGTCGGTTAAGGACTTTCTTGTTTTCTAATAGATAGGATTTTTTATGCAAGTTAATGCAGTTTTCCATGGAGTTTCATACTGTGTCGATGCAATTTTTTTTTTAGATTCTTAGTGAAGCGACGAATGTATTGATTTTACAAAGATGTGTGTTTTAATTTAAAATTTATTAGCTTTTTGGATTAGTAAAAATGTTTTAATTTTCTACTTCAACATTTTGTCTGGTAGAAATGTGAATCAAGTTGAAACTTTGGTGACGGGGAGGTCAAAAGTAAAAATTACAAGCAGTTTTTATAAGAGTCTTGAAAAATAAAAACAAAAATGAAGGATAAACGGGAATTTATACGCAAAACCAGTTTTTGACAAAATTGATTTTGTTTTATTTATATTACTAAACTTGTAAAAATGAATAACCGTCGATACACTAATTTTTCACCAAATTTTAATATTATCGTTTTTAGTGCATGATAAAATTTGCAAAATATTTTGACTCTTTTTTTAGCTATTCATAGGCATGAGCAATTTTTGATTTTTTAAGTTTTTTAAAATTATTGTTGATTAAAAAAATCTCGGTCGGTCAAAAAACTTAAAAATGTAATACAAGGTTTTGCATAAATTGTTAGAATAGCAGTTTAAAAAACATTAAAAACACATAGGTACGATTTTTTTTAAAAGCATTTAAATTTCAAATTTTGACATAGTTCGTTAAAAACAGGAACATTTGCAATTTATGACGGATGGTCGAGTGCTCGAGTGGATAAGTGAGTATGCTCGGCAAGTTACATTGTATGTAATATATACTTGTAGTACGAATTTTATAAATACGGCGTACACACGCTATAGAACGAGTTGCTCGAACTTACTTTATTAATGAAAATAATCAAACAGGTAGGTACCGACAAATCGTCTCATTTACGACTTATAGTAAAAAAGGATGGGAGTTCTTATATTTTGAAAGAAAAACTTTGTATCACGACTTTAGGATAATTCTTAATTAATATAGTATAAATATCTAATCGCGTGTATTCCAAACATAAGAATTTGAAACAAACTATGGCGGGTCGATGATGAGTGAGCGTACTCGGCGAGTCGTCCTGTATAATAAACACCTGCAGTACGACTACTATAAATACGGTGTACACGCGATATAGAATAAATTGCTCGAACTTGCTTCATTAATGAAAATATCGATAGGTACATGTAGGCACTGATAAATCATTTCATTTACAACTTATAGTAAAAAAAGGTGGGGGTTCTCATATTTTGAAAGAAAAACGTTTGTATCACGACTTCGTGACCTCATGATAATCCTTAATTAATAGTATAAATATTTAATCGTATATGTTTAAAACATAAAATTTGAATATGAACCATTTTTCAGCTTATAGTAAAACATAGGTTCTTATGGTACAGCATTTTAATTATGTATCCATCAACTTAGTTTTGAAATTTTTTATTGTTCGATAATTATTTTCCTATTTTAAAACATTTTATGGTACTTTTCACAATGTTAGTTCATTTTATTTGAACTATACTATAGTATACTAATTAATTAATTTTATTTATCTTTAGCATACTTCAGTCATAAAACTACACCAAGTGTACCAATGTTTTAAAACTAATAACAAATTTATTATTGTTAAACATATTTGATAATCAGTTTGGCTAAATTGCAAAGCTATAATAATATATACTAAATAGTTCGTGTTAACTGTGCAGTTATTTTTTGAACAAATGTATAAGTGTTTAGTGAATAACATAACTTCAAATAATAATATCAATTCTTATTTAAATATATACCTATGAAATAAAGATATAATTTTAATTGTTGTATATTAATTTATATAGGTAGGCAGCGACCTTGATTTTTAAATGTAGTTAGTCATTATAACCACAATGTAATATAAATGATTTCAATTAATCCGAATTTAATTTCATAATTTAATTTTTAAACTAAAAACAAAATAGTTTAATCAAATTGGGTAAGATTATCATATTATCAAGTAATATTAAATAACGTAAAAACTTAAGACTTCTATACCTTAATTTATTATTGGGCAAGTAATATTATGTTGAATTTATTTTAAAACTCACACCTTTATTATTTTAATATAGAACATAAAACATTTTTTTTAAAATTACTTACTTGAATTATCCGAGAAAATCATTAAGTTCTAAATCCTAAAAACTAGGTTCCAAAATAGTTTCATAAAACTTCCAAAATATTAGTGAATGTTTATAGTGAAGTAAATTGAACAAAGTATGGAATCTGGCTCTTCATAAAATCATTTTTCTTTCCGAGAAAATCATGAAATTATAAGTTCAAAAAATCAGGTTCCTAAATAGATAGAGTAGAGTTAAAAATATAATAAAAATAACTACGAGTTTTTTAAATCTCAAACTACAGAGCTCACAAACCACTATGTACACTTATTATTTAAAAAGTTTTATAGATTTAAGAAGTGCAAAATCAATGCAATTTAGAAATTGTAATATAATTTTGATCTGAATAATGTTAAATCAACAGGTTTTATCCACAATTAACCAGTGACAACTGAAAATTACTATTTCATTTCCATTCAAAATGCATTATATCAACCATAAAATAATCATAACTAAGTAGAAAAAAATTAATTAACAGATTCAATCTGTAGGACTTTTTAGTTCTTAACTGAAATTGTTTACATTGTCGTTTGTTTTAAAATTTACAGTATTGTTTTGCAAAAAACGAAAAACAAAAAAAAAACTTAAGACTTAATGCAGATCAACCTACTTTTTTAATTAATTATATTAAATTAATTTTTGAATTTGACAATCGTTAAAAATTATTAACGGCAAAGAATAATTTAAGATTATATACAGTTTGAAGTTTAAAATTGTTTACTCCCGAGTATAGTGGCGTAGCCAGGAATCCTAAAAGGGAAAGGCCAATAACAAAAAAAAAAATCTTATAAAATTAAATTTGTATTGTTTGTACTAGAGATAACTTTTATACGTATTATATGACCAGATTTATTATATTAAATACATCCTACTGAAATAAATAATATTTCAACAACTTTTGTTTTATATTAATTTATCACAAACACAACTTGTTAAAACAAAATGTACTTATATATTTTTAAATGTAAAATAAATTTTATATTGTATTCGTGTTTATATTTAGGTGAAAACAATTACAGTCAGCTAAATACTCATCACAATAACAACATTAGAACTCTATATTTATGTTAATATTAATATTTTGTATATTAATTTTGGATGGTAGGAATATCATAATTTAAAACAGAAATGATAGTATATAGTACTACTACCATACCTTTTGGTAAACTTGGTAAAAGTTTCAGAAATACATTTGGTCTGTAGATTAAAAATAGTGTCAGGTAGTTTGCTTTAGTCGGATGAAATGTGCGATTTTTATTTATCATCGACCTTTTTAAAGTAGAAATTCTCCCGATTATATGATAAACTCTCCAGATTTTTAAAACCATTAAATTTTCCCGGTGCAACATTATGTTAATCTGAAGGAATTTTAATTTTTTTTTATTATATTTTACTATAATTTTTATATTCGATCTTTTTTAAATTTGTATATTCATTATGACATTATAAAAAATAAATTTAAATGTATATTCAGATATTCTGTTTAACTAATGATTTATTATATTATTTGTATCTGGAGCATCTATAACTATTATAACTTACAGTCAAATAAATTAAAACACTTTAGTATAGGCTATATGACATAAGCGCCAAACGTGCAAAAATGACATATAATTTGAGCCAAAATTAATATTTTATTTATTTTATATAAGTAGCCATTTAAAAATATTTAAAATTGTCATTAGTTAATATACATATAAATAAATGAAAATAAATATAATTTTAAATAAATTGGTTGATTTTTATTCAACTTTTTTCACTATACAACTTATTTTATCATCCTGATATTTCTTTCATTGTACAATTCATGAGATATTCTTAATATTTTGTTAGGAGGAGAGTTCATAAATATATGTTTCGCTTTGTAATTTTAATAATAAATCAATCACTATATAAATTTAATATCTATTAACAGTGACATACGGGTACCTAGGATTTTGACGCTTTCGTACGATATGACTTTTTTTTTCTTATCTCATTTTAGCGCTTATATCTTCCACTGTTTCTATAATTCATAATATAATTGTCTTTATTTTTCAATTGGTTTGTTTATATTATATTACCTTTACATAATGATTATACAATTTTATTATAACGTACAAACGGAGTTATTACAGACTCGGGAGAGATTTCGTCATACACTCTGCAGGTAAGGTAGGTACCATTGCTGAAGTAGACCCGCTAGAGAGTTAACAATCGCCCTGAAAATCATGAGTGTGCGGTTTTTGGAAGTGATCGGAAATGTGATTTCTCCTGCGAACGAGAAAAATATTAGTCTCATCGTGTACCTCGACATAATATGTATTTATAATGTTAATAGGTAGGTTAGGTACGCACCGCATCTGCTGTAGTGCGTACTTCGATAATGCGTCTCGAGTGTGCACACACGCAATCGTACATTATAATCGTACGCGTGAAATAGGAAAGAAAAATAAACCGTCATATGATAATGTCTACCTGCCTGCCAACCAGCTACACACATATATATACGGGGTGATCCGTTTAACGTAAGCCATCACTCGTTGTTCCAGAAAACACAAACGTTTTTGAAAATATCTAATTTCTTTTACATAATTTTCAAGTTATCGTCGTTACAAAACAACTGCCTAATTTTTTTTTTTTTTTATATCATTTTATTCAAGTTTTTACTCTCTCGAATGCATGCATTTTCAATTACATATGCCTAAGCAGCAAACAAGTTTAATGGTTTGTTATATGGATTAAAAGTAGGTATTTAAAGTTTATAGACCGGAGTAGTGGACCGAAATTTGCCCCATCGCTCGTCGTCTAAACTTTAAATATACTCGTAGCTCGTAAACCGGGCATAATCGTTTTTCGCCAAAGGTTATATCCGATTTCCGCCAAAAAATATTAATAAATTATTTAAGATAATTTTTGAGAACCCCTGAACTAAATCCATCAAATAGTAATGATTACGATGTACGGGTCTCATGACTATATCTTATCTTACTATTATTATTCACCTATATAAGTATGCCCAGTGTATTTCCCTACGTATACGTTTTGTACACAAATAAAATCTAACGAATTGTACGTAAAAACAGTTTATAAGTATAAATATTTATGATCGCACAGATTGTAGAGAAGTTAGATTAGCTGGAAGAATTTTTCGTCGGCTTTCGTA
The DNA here is from genome assembly GCA_014851325.1 of Pentalonia nigronervosa. NCBI lineage: Eukaryota > Metazoa > Arthropoda > Insecta > Hemiptera > Aphididae > Pentalonia > Pentalonia nigronervosa. The sequence continues at coordinate 31,266 of JACXSJ010001685.1, read as the reverse complement.
CACCATCTACGTCTTTAACGGAAATAGTAGTACACGAACTTTGTCCAATTTCTCGTAAAATAATATTTTTTGGGCCTCACACTTACATCTTCTACCGCTTTACGCTTACAGACTGAATTAATAATTTGTCCGTCAATTAGACGTCTGTCGATAGCACTATGATCTGGTGTGTGATTTCCTTCAAATTTCACTAGTATATAATTATTTTTTGTAAAAACTTTAGCAGCACACTTTCTTCTTTTCGTAGCACCTCCACCGAGTAATACCGTCTTTTGATGTACACGCATTTATAAATTTAAAATTGTTGTAAATTAGCAAAATATGCCCACGGTCACTGGTTATCACTTCAATATTGCCCGACATTACAGACATTTTTTTTTTCAACTGATAGGTGCAGATTGACAGCGAACAATAACCCATTCGATTATCAGCGGGTAACGCCGCGATGAAATAATAATAATAATAATAACAACAGCGAGTACATCGTAATCATTACTATTCGATGGTTTTAGTTCAGGAGTTCTCAAAAAATATCTTAAATAATTTATTAATATTTTTTGGCGGTTATCGGAATATAACCTTTGGCGGGAAACGGAAACCTCACCCCCCCCTTCTCTCCCGTAAATCGCTAGTGCGAGGTTTATCAAAAATACGATAAGAAATGTTTGAAAAGAAAGCGCCGAGCGCCTCGCGTCAAACGGATCACCCGGTATACGCGTTTGCTCGCAAACGACACGTCCAATGGCGCGCGGGCGCAGTCTCATAGCATACACATAATATATATATATCTATAGGTACCCGATGGAGACGACGAGAAAGCCGTTTTACATTTTTATCGATACGAGTCAAAAAAAAAAAAAAAAAAGAATAATATTATTATATACCCGATGATATGCGCGCGCGTATATAAAATATTTGTGTGCCCGGTGTACCACACACACACACACACACACGCGCGCGTATTAATATATTATGTGGTCTCGTGTGTGCCTATTTCCTATTGTCCTATGTACCTACGACGTATGCGCGGGCGTTAAAAATAACGCGACGGCGCGTCGTGTACGCTCGAGACCGCGTGTGCCCGCGATCGCTTAAAAATTTTCGCCGTCGTTTCTATAAAACGAATTATTCGCGAGCACGGCCGACACGCCTTAGAACAGCTGCGGTGAGCGCACGGCCGGCGAAAACGTATAACAGAACACGTGCGATTAGATGATATTTACGCTGTCGATGTCAGTCCTCGAGTCGCGACACGAGGAACCCCGAGAAACCTCTTTTACTGCAGGTTGTAAACGAGATCGTTTATCGGTATTTTCATTGATGAAGCAAGCCCGAGCAACTAGTCGTTTAGCCGTATTTATAAGTAGCCGTGCTGCTGGTGTGTATTATACGGGATGCTCGCCCATCACCCGTCCATCGTAGTGTGCCCTTCAAAAAAAAAAAAAAATGAATTTGCATTTCTAGTCATTTATATAAATTGTAGAACACCATAAAATTAAAATAAATGTTGATGATTTACAAAACGCTTTTCTACTACCCATTGAAATATCTTATAATTATGGGTTACAGTACAGATGCTAACGTGCCTTTAAGGCCTAACGATTCTGGGAAAATACGGTCTGTCAGCCTATATATTTTACCATGTATAGAATTCATTTTTGTAAAAAACATCGTATTATAAAATGTCATTGTGTCAATTTTTTATATTATAATAAAATAACTTACTAAAATCGTTATACTTCGTTTAAACATCTAATTTTGTTAAAATTTGAATTTTAAATGTTTATAAAAAAAAAAAAATCGCGCCTAAGTATCGTTAATATTTTTATTTATAAAATAGCTATAATAAGAACAATATATGAGGTTCTTTGTACTATACATTTTCAAGCTTTTGTACCACGAGAAAAATGTCTGATCGACCATCTTAAAAAAAAACTAGGTTATAAATATTAAGGTAATTATAATAGAGGTAAACTATTAAAGGTGATAGAAACCTGGGACACTAGTACTTTTCTTCTAAATATAGCTAAGTTATATCAGTGACTTAAAATTATCGCCCAACCGCTCTATAATATTATTTTTACGGGAACTAATTTTTCGTCCCTCGTTATGCTCTTTGCAACCCTCATTTAGGATCATTGTGCCAAAAATCATATTTATACAACAATTCAAGTGTTCCAATCAAAACTATCAATCTTGATAACATTTTAAATATTCGTACGAAATGAAGCACTTCACACCGACTTCACAAAACCTCCGATCAAATCTTAAATTATAATAATATTATGCTTTCAATAAACTAATTCGAGCAATTAATCAAAAATGTCAACAGCCCGCATTATGGTCATGCTAAGCAGCATGCCTACCTTTGTTCGTTCAAAATTAAAATAAATGTACAAAATAATAATGTATAATTAAAAATAAAAACACCAATGTTAATCACTATTTCAATTAGGTAGGTGTATAAAACTATTATTTATTTATTATTATTATTATTTTTTAATTGATCTTTATTAACTTCGGCTGTATTAGTTATTTATAATGTTTTTCTTAACCTAGTTTTTATATAACAATAATTAGTTTCGGGGTTTTTTTTTTTTTTAGAAAATATAATAGTTTTTGGTTGGTTTCCGGGTCTGCTCAGGGCTTTATCTAAAGTGTTAAGTATTTTGAATTCTTCGATAACTTTTGTGTATTTTCGGCATTCAGTTATTATTACTATTCGAATTCAAAGGTGGGAAAGTTAACTATTTGTTTTTTTTTAACTAGGTAGTTAAAGTTATGTTACAAATGTAATAATTACTAATTGTTAAATTCTAAAATTTCCCAAATTTTTAACTTTGTTAATTTAGATTTAATTGGTGAAAATAATAACTCAAGTTAGAAATTAGTTTTTTTTTTTATAGTTTACAATAACAATTTAACAACCCGTTTGTTAAAATATTAAGTACCTATTACATATAATTTATTAATAGTTAGGTAATAAAGGCGTTATCACACTGTCTCCGTATTTCGTATGAACTGTATGGTTAACCCGTTACCATAATATTATACCAAATAGTTCAACTATTCTACCATGGGTTAAGTGGTTATTTAAATGTGGTTATTAACGACTAGTGACTATTCAATACTCATACATAAACTAAATGTCTGAATTTTCATGTATAATGTGTTATATTATATTTTACGAATTTTACTCCTTTCAAAAGTAAGTTATCCATTACACCATTTTATACATTCTATTTATTATATAATATATTTTTTGAAAAAGTAATTTTCCGAAAAACTGTGACTTATCACCTTTTATATTATAAAGTAATAAAAACGATTTGTGTGTTCTATGCGAATTGTGCGAATTTCGTTATTTCAGTCTTATTATTATACATAAAATAATATAACGTAAACATAATATTATCAGACGGACACTCGCGTATAATCGCGCGTAGACCTTAATTGTAATACTATAAACATATTTATTTTGAGTATTTTCCCATTTCCCAGGAGCTGCTCGCCGGAAAATGTTTTTTCCAAGAAACAGCCACCACCGCAGCTGCCCTTTACTGCACACTTGCAATAGGATCGTTTACAACAGCGTTCGGCTTCGGTTTTCACCTCGTCATCGTATTATATTGTACACTATACCCAAACTAACAATAATGCTTTGTATGCGATCATAACGACTTCTATTATAGTAGTACCATGCATTGATGAAGGATGCGAAACCATTTTGTTTGTACGGCAGCCCCTACACCGCCTCGGTGCAGTGTAATAATAGTGTACATTATATTGTTGAATAATATAATAATAATTATTATCGTGTTATTGATTCCGTACGCAGAAGCGAAACAATGCAGACGAAGCGTTAGGTGAGTATTATACGACTAGAGCCGCGTTTAATGGGGGGCAATTGTCCCGGGGCGGCAAAATTTTGAGGATCAACATAAAATAAAAAATATATAATTATAATTTTTCTTGTATAATTATAATATGTCGTATTATATTGTTCATAAATACCACGAAAAAGCCGCAGTCTATCGCTGTATGTCACAAGGCGATAAGAATTAAGAACTTGTACTATTATCGTATAAACTATTTCCGTTATTCCTGTACGTTTTTTCTCGAAAATAGTCGGGTACAAACGAATAAGATTAAGCGGCGTAGCATACAAAAAGGCGGAAAAAGAAAAACTAGAAAAAACCGATAATTTGCTCAGAAAAATTTCAAAACTTCATTTTGATGCTACAAATCCAGAAAGAATAAGCATATGTCGTATACTCACATCTAAATTATACCAATTTATTTCTCAATACTTTACCCACGTATAAATATAAAATTATGTAATAGACGGAATCGGAATTTAAGAAAAATAGTCCAAAAAAGATAGATAAAACAGGAAATTGTTTAGCTGGTTCTTATAAAATTCAAAGTATTCAGATTGACGTTCAAATTGACAATGAAAACGCAGAAGAAGCGATTTTTGACAAATGGATAGGTATTGTTCAAAAATAATTTTTATTTTAATCGTCGCCCACTAAAAATTCAATGTTACAAAACATATTAAGTTAATACTATTAACTACGTTTAGTTTACATCATACCATTAACGTTATACTGTACTTGTTCTGTGATTTTATACTTATTTAAAAGTATAATTGAAATATTTTAAATAGAAAATGTATATTTATAACATCTAAACTATATTTAGTTTCATATACATCTAATGTTACGGTTTTCCATCAGATTTATATATTATTGATATTCTTTATTTTATATATTTTAATATAAAAAAGATATAATGTTGATGTGATAAATATACCTACAAAATAATAATAATTATGCAGTTAAGCGATATAAGAATGGTTATATATTTATATTTAAAGAAATGTATGAACATGAAAAACCCATATAACCTGTGATATGACGTCATATCATTGTATTCTTTTTTAGAACGATTCCCAGATTAGATTCGTAATTAATTTGCATTTTTTTCTAATATAAATTTTTAATTTAAAATTGTTTTTTATTAAATTTAGACTGAAATTATCAAAAGTTCTTTTCATAACGTTGGTCATGCATCACAAATTCCTGTATCCGACCCAGCAAAATGGAACTTCGATTCAAATTCTATTAACTTTCTACTTGCAAACCCTCCAAAGTTAGACTTATAAAAATTACTATTGCAGAAATAAAAAGAATAATTGATAATACAAGTAGATGTCTAACTTCTGATAATATTATGAGAAAACATCAAAATGGTGAAAAAAAAATAGAGATTGAATTTTATATTCTCCGTCCAAAAACGTGTTGTTTTATTATCAATTTTTACTTTTTTCACCAAAACCAACGATTTTTGAAAGTAAAGATGAAAGATTTAGAAACTGGAAAAAGTGTAATAAAATTTTACAAGGACATGAAACCAATAAAAATCATGCCGAATCAATGAAAATTTGATTTTTTCGAATAAAAAAAAACTATAGTGTGATTGATATAAAACTAAAGAAACATAGAAAATGAGACTTCTCATTGGAAAAATGTTTTTCATAGAATAGTCAAAACCATTTCCTTTTTAGCATCAAGAGGCTTAGCTTTTACAGGAGACAACCAGACTTTTGGTCCAAAACGAAATGGTAATTATTTGGGTTTCCTAGAACTATAGGCAAAGTCTAATCCATTTTTTTCTGCACACATAGCCAAATATGGAAATAAAGGAAAAGGAAATGTATCTTATTTGTCATCAACTATATGCAACGAGTTCATAATGCTAATAAGTAATACGTACTATACTAGACAAAACTGTATCGGAAATAAAAGAAAGAAAATATTTTTCTCAAGTGGACTCGACTCCTAATATAACAATACATGATCAGCTTACAATTGCAGTATGGCATATTACAAAAAAAGACAAGCCCGTAGAACGTTTTCATGGTTTTATGTCCTCTGTTGGATATAAAGGATCAGATATGGAATTAGCAATACTTAAAAAATTTTCAGAACTTAACATAAATTTGAAATACTGCAGAGGTCAATTTTATGACAATGCGTCTAATATTTCTGGTATTTATAACGGGTTACAGTCTCAGATTAAAAGTCATACTACAACAGCATTTTTCATGCCATGTTCGACGCATTCTTTAAATTTAATAGGGTCTAATACCGCTGACACTACTCGAGAAGGAACAACTTTCTTTTTGAATTGCCAAGCGATTTTCAATTGTTTTTTTGCGTCAACATATAGATGGAATATTTTATGTAAAATTATTAATAATAGTTTGGATTGTGTTCAGATAAAAAAAAAAATGTGCACAACTCGTTGGTCTTCAAGATACGATGATTGTAAAGCAATATTTAATGGTTATGAACAAGTTCTCAGCATTTTAAAAAATATTCATAACGATGAAGGATAAAAAAGGAAACTAGACATGAAGCTTCTTCTATTTTTAATAAGATAAAGAGTTTAAATTTTTGTTTCATGATTTGTAGGTGGATGGATACCCATACTTCAAAGATTTAATGCGACGAATGTAACTTTACAATCTATTGATATTGATTTAGTCACGGATGTCACATTATAGAAATCATTGGAAACATATTTAGAAGACATTAGAAACAAATTTGACTTTTTCTTAAAACAAGTCAAAATAATGTCTTCAGAAGAATGTTTTCCCGGGAAATTTCAAGAAAGGAAAAAATAAAAAGGTTTTTTGATGAAAATGAAACTGACGAAGAAGTATTGATCAGAAGATGAAATGTGAAGTATTCCTAGTTATAATTGATCGATTAACTATAAATTTATCTGAATGAAAACTAGCTTACATTGAATTTCATGAAAATTTGGGTTTTATATTGGTGATGGAATCAATGGATACAGAAAATATACATGGCAGTGCTAAAAACCTAGTAGAATTATATTCAGTAGATCTAGATAGTTCGTCTATAGAAGAAGCAGTACAATTTAAATCAATTTTTAGTTTTTTTTCAACACAGGAAAAATCATCATTCATTAAGCTTTTAAAATGTCTCACTGATTCTTCATTATTGTCATCATTCCTTAACGTTAAAATAGCAATGCAGATATTTTGTTGTATGACTTTAACAAATGCAAGTGGGGAACGATAATTTTCCGTGTTGAAACGAATAAAAAATTATCTAAGATCCACTTTAATAAAAGAAAAAAATGTCATCGCTTTAAATATTAAACATAAAAGATGATTTTTTAAAACAGATTGATTGGTCAGAGATTATCTATCGGTTTGCGACCATCAAATTAAGGAAAAAATGAATACAGCCGAGTCGCGATAACTCAAAGTTGAAAGGAATAAAAATACACTTCGAGATATGTATTATTTGAGATACCTAACTCGAATTTATCAAAATTAAATCAAAACTTCGAGTTATGTAATGAAATATAATAATATATAAAAATTATAAAAAATTTATAATAAATATGTGCACATAAATGTTATACAAAAACTAAAATAGATACAATAATATTATAAGTATGCACATATGTATTATTTATTCAATGCAGTAGAAAAATAATTTGTAATTAATTTTTGGGTATTCGACTGTTTATTGACAAAATCTTCTAATTTGCCTATGGCTTCGAATGTAGAAGTATCCACGCTTGCGATAGATTCGACAAATTACCTAATAGTTTGTAATGATGATATTGCTTGGTTCGCCGTAATCATATCTAAAGGTCTTTCAAGTTCATTATTTTCATAATTTTCAGAATCACTATTTGGTAAATTATGTTATGATAATTTTTCCAATTTCCTAACAAGCCTTGATTTGCTTTAAAATTAGAATAACCAAAATGAGTTGCAAAATATTCTGTTTTTTCTTTTAGTATTGGACCACTTATAGATATTTTTTTATCTCTACATTGAGTAAACCATTTTAATAAACATACCTCTACATTCAGATATTTGGCTGGTTTCGACTTTTTATTGTCATCTTTATTGTCTTAATTGTTTTTAAAATATCCGCCTTATTCTTTAAAAATGTTGACAGCGTATTTGGCGGAATATTAAATTATTTCGCGATGTCTTGTTTTTTTCTGGTTACCTTTCTCTACCAATTGTATCACATGGACTTTATTAGCTATAGTTAAATGATTTAATTTCCATTTTTGAGACACGTATAAAAACATATAAAAATACACACGATAGAGCGATAGGCACAACAGGTAGACACATACTAACCAATATATACTTACTGTTATTGTGCATGCACTATTAATCAGTTTCTATCTACTCATTTTATCTTTATTATATAGTACTCAAGTAGATAAATCATAATACATATTACGAAATACCCAGATACCGAGATATCACAAATATAATAATATACTTCGACTAAGCTATTCATCATGATTTTATATTCTACTTAACAAGACTTATAATTAGGGTTAGGATGTTTATGCACTGAAAAATGTATAAATATGTATGCATTTATGCACTAAAATATAACTAAATATGCATGAAAAATATGCATTAAAAAATCAAAAATTGTGGACAAAAAAAATTAAAATAAATATAAATAATTTAAACTTAAATAAAATATAATAAAAATACATTTTAAAAAGAGTTGCATTGGATAATTATTGTTTGTTTCAAATTTTCTGTTGTATATCTTCGTCTATTTGGTTGTAATAAGTTTTTGAATCTATTAGAAGAAAAATATCTATTTAAAAATGTTTTATTTATTTAAATAAATAGTAATAGTCACCTGGAAAAACTCCTCTCCACTTCAATAGACGTAATTGGCGAAAACTTAAAAAAAACGAAATTTTCCATAGTTAATTCCTATTTGATCCCCTCAATGGTTTCAAGTTCTCCATTAAATATTTGTATTCTACTTGGTGCTTTTAAAAATACTTTTTTGGTATTTGATATTAATTCATCAACTTGTATATTTGATACAAGTTGATACTTTGATACAAGATTCATACTTATAATAAAATTATATATTATTTTATTTATCTACGCCTATGCCTGAAAATTAGAATATAATATAATATAATTCGATATATTATCATATTTACATATGAAAAATATTTATACTAAAGTAATAATACGGGGATACTAATAGTATGAATATATATATGTAATGATATATTATTTAAATATTATTTGATTTTATAATTATAACGTATATTATATTAGTTGAGGGTATCGGTTATCGGTTATATGTTTTTTAATATCATATTAGAAATAGTAACGTGTATCTCCCATCAACATACTCCTTGTCATTCCACACAGTGAATATAGTTAATATGATAATAATAATAATAATATTATATTATGCATTACTACGCTCAAAATTTTTATACTTAGTAAATATGAAAAATAATAAATATATAGTCCCGGCAGATGTATTCGCCGTCAACTAGCTAGGTATCAAAGTTATTACTCAATTATCATCTATCGCTCATTACCCAGCCTACCTATATATATGATATACTAGATATCATATTTAATTATTTACACCTATACAGTTACGTCACGTTGTGAACTTGACATTTTTCATTGGATAATACACTATTTGAAACATTGTACAGTACCCTGATAAAGACATTCACTATCAAGCAACTAGCTACCGCAGTTATAACTAAACGATTACCTATTGGTTATTTCCTGATTTACCTCTCTTTATGTAGCTCGCAGAATACATTCATATGTACATTAATATTAGGCTAGTAAAATACCCCATCCATTCTACATCATTATCGATAAGCTGATATACATAGTACTTTAATTATTTATTTTGTATTAACGAATTTATACAATATTTAATACAATAAATCCTATATTCGTATAATTTTTTGATAATGTTTTTTATTCATCAAACCATCGCCTATATATAAAATAATATATTTATAATAACCGAAACAAAAATATAATACAAACATAGTCGGTATATGAATACATACATCATATTAACTCGTATACTCATACAAACAGATGAGTAATGAAATATCCTCGCATACAGGCGCATATCATAGAATATAGCCTATTATCTTACCAATCACATAGTACAATTAACCTGACAGAGGTATCCACCATCAACTAGTTGTGTATCATAGTTATTACTCGATTATATACATATATACCGATAAACGCTAAACCCGGTAATTGTGTTTGTAATGTTATTGTATGAAATTGCGTTTACGAATTTACTTATGAGCTTCAAATCGGAGTGTGCGAATGCACAATTAGTAAGAAATTATTCTAATGTTTACTAGTTTTAACAAAAGTAAAAAAAAATCATAAATTTTAAATTATTTGTTATGAGCTGCACACCACGGTATCCCTAGTGTACTGTGACGTGCAGTTTAGGAAACGCTACCTTATATTATTCCTACGATTAAATTATTAAACCATTTAATGTATGTATTTTCATACATACCTATACATAAGAGAACAATGAGGTTACACTTAGAAAAAATAATAATAAATATAAAACATTTAAAATATATTATTGATATTTGAAAAAAAAAATGTCATTCGAAAGCAACATTAAAAGACTGCCCGCCTCATCTTCAAAAGATTAAGTTGAGCGTCTTGCTATCACTAGTGTTGAATTCTAATATTTTCGCTATCACTCAGCAGGATTGTTCTCGGGAGGAATATCTCCAACACCCTACCTACATCATGATCCTCGAGTGAAGAATGAATAGTTCTCCCGTATTGTGTATCTCGATTCTCCGTGTTAATAATTTCCTTAAACATATCTCTACAAAATCCTTATGATATGGCCTATACCACTTTTCACCATTAGAAGTGATCGCTAACATTAAACAACAACAACATCATCATTAGGATGTCGTTAATTATGAATATTTGAAATTTACCACCTATGACCTTATTATGTAAAATGATAAACAAATCAGATTGTTGAAGTAATCTAATTATGAAAATAATATAATAAAAAATACAATATACGACTATTAATATTAACGATAGTCCGACATATCAGTCGATCGCACCCATTCAGCACGCGCGACGACTTCCATAAATATATACAAATATTAATCGGACGTATGATTTTATTCAACATAAATTATATTAAGTATTACAAAGTCTTTATTGACAGTTGTAATATGGTTAATTAAACTTAAAGGCGCTCGAGCAAATCGACCGAGATTTTGTAATAGGTATCAATTATGAAAGTGTATTTACATTCGCATAAATACGATCTGTAGCATATATATCGATATCAACCGTCTACCACTCGCAACCACTATTCAAGTAAAATGTTTACTGGATGTACGCAAGCCTTCAACTATCATTCCTTTATGTTGAATACGTGTACCTCGAGAGAAAATTAGCTAAATATTATATTGAAATGCATAGATGAATATAATATAAATACATACATGCTGTAGGAAATAAGTTAGCTACATTCTTACATACAGGCGTGTATATAAATTAAATAATATACCGCTATTTATTTATTTAGATAGAACTAGCATAGCTCAACAAGGCCCGACACAGCTCTGCATATCTCACCTTTGCATATTACATACGTACCAGGCCTTGCAACCCTCCGCCCCCATCCATACGATTGCATAATTGTTAACATATGATTACGGTTCAATGATATTTATTTATTTTTGAGACCACACACTCAACATATGTCTCCATTATCGTAGCCATCCACACTCGCCGTCGTCGTCATCATCGTCGTCGTAGTCATTTACTAATAATTAAAAACTCTATAACCATGTGAGATATTGTAATATCACCATCTATTATCTTGTTAATTAATTACATAGTTATATATATGTATAGCTTATGTAGTTAAGTGGTATTCAAATTTGTTACATTATTATTGTTATTGCATCGTCGAAATCAAATATAATATTGTTATTAATAGCGAGGGAAAAAATAAAGGATGGGAGGGAGGGTAAGGTCGGGCACGTACGTGATAGAGATGAGTGGGAGGGGAGGGGGCTAAGGCTGGGCACGTGTGGGATAGAGATGGATGGGAGGGGAGGAGGGGTTAGGTCGTGCACGTGTGTGATGGGCGGGAGGGGTGCTTGGATTGCATGGATTTGCGGGGGACCCAGAACACTCCAAATTACCCTACTTAAGACGTTATCATGAAGTACACCATTTGGCCATAATAAATTCATTGCCTTATCAAATAACTTACTAATAGTTGAAAAGTTGGCTTTTTCCAACTGTTCTGAAGTTAGCAAAAAAATTTTACCGGGTTCGTTTTTTTGTAGTATACCAATTACTACATTTGCTATGTAACGGCCTTCGCAATCAGCTGTCTCATCGATTGAAACCCAAATTTTCTTGTGCATTACGTAACTTCGAATTTTATTCATTGTTTCTTGATAGCACTCTGACAAATAGTTTTTGCGCATTGTCGATTCATCAGGTATCTCTTTTCCTGTATACTTTTTTAAAAACTCACGAAAAACAGCGTTGTTGACCTTATTTAATGGTATGTTGGCTGAAGTCAATGCTCTACATAAGTCTAAGTTGAATGACGACATTTTTGTGTCCGATATTAATTGTTCGTTATCTTTTTTTTCTTTCTGTGTACTTAATCGAATATGTTTAGCGGTGTTCATATGCTGTTCAACAGTAAACCGACGTTCGTTACCGATCTTAACTTCGCATAATTTGCAATAAAGAATTAAACCATCGGTAGATAAACAGTGCTCCCAAAATTCTTTTACAAAACATCTTAGTCGGTTAAAACAAGAGCTTTTGACTTTAGGCATAACTGAAGTGAGTAAAACGAAATATATAAATTATTTTAAGAGTGATTTAATAAATCAAATACATGGTAAAACACGAAACGCGCAGTATACTTCACATCGGTCGTGAACTAGATGGCAACTAACTACAAATTATTAAACATTCTGTCAAAATATTTGATAAGATTGTAATGGCTCTCAGTTTTAAGATAAGTTTTGATTGTAACAATCGACGAGGGTTATCGAAAATTCTATTTATATTTTATTATTATATATATTTTATACTCCGTATAACCATGTAATCAAACTTTTATTAGATTCAGTTAATAAAATATAAAATTACGGTATTTTTCAACATTTTTTATCGAAAACTGTCAAATATGCGCTTAAAACAAAAAAAAACACAAATTATGCACTTATAAATAAAAAATGGTAAAATATGCATATATATACTCAATGTGGATAATTTGAATATGGATATCATGATATACATTTCTATATAAAAATGGAAGCTATTGAACAACCTAAAAAAATATGTAAAATCATAAACATGCTAACCCTACTTATAATATATCGAATGTTATGAGAATTTTTAGTGGAATAAAAAAAAATCGAGTTGTCAAGTTTTTCGAGTTATCGCGACTCCACTATATAAAAGAAAAGTTGTAAAAAAAGTAATGAATGATTTTATTTTGTCACATTTGGTAATTTTTTTAAATTTATATGTCAAATATAATTAATAATTATAAAATTTAATTATAAGTAAGAATTTGCTATTTAAAATAGACATAATATAGATATGAGTAATTTGTAAATTTACTGTTCTTGTATAGTACCCTTGTATCCTCCCGTTAATACGCTACTAACTGAAATTAATAGTGTGGTGAACATAATTTTGAATTGTAATTTTCATAAGAGCGGCATATTTTAATTTACCCCAGTGCGGCAACATAGCTTAACGTGGCACTGTATACGACGCTAGAGAATAAAATTAAAACAAGTTAAAAAGCACACACATTTTGATATGTGTGGGGTAAAATGCTCTGCATGGTCTGTTATTTTAGGGACCGGATCAGACTTAACATTTTAACAAAGGACCGACCTCAAACCGTACCACCGATTACATTTTTTTTAGACTGGACTAGACTGGCAATTAAAATTAATAAAGTAGACCGAGACTTTAATAAAAAAAAAATTCAAGCAAATTTAGTGGAGTTGTGTTAACACTGTTTGAAGTTCGAAAATCCAATAAAACTATAGCTTAAGGCGTCATTACATTTTTTATTTCGTTATTACTCATCAAAATCAAATGTATTTTATGATTAATATTTAAATACAATTTTAAAAATGTAGGGCCTATTCGTGTGTGTATAATATATTAAATTAAATAAAAGTTTTTAATGCGTTTTATAGTTTTTGTTTAAAATACTTTTAATTCAAATTTAAACCATTTTATATTATGGAGAGTAAAATGTACGTTTCTGCTCTAAAATACCTCGGAAAACAAGCATAAACATTTAAAATAAAAAGTGCACACATACAATGTAGGCATTTATATTAAATTGAATTGATGGAAATTTGAAATTCAAGTATAAAGTTTGATTTAAATCTGAAAAACGAATTTCAAAATAAGTATTATATATAGGTATGGTGCATATATAGTGTATTCAAATCGCCATTTGCACTGAAACTCCACACGAGTAATAGTAAAACGAGGTCGATACATCTACGTTATATTTTGGTATAATCAAATTTATGTAAACGCTTTTTGTTGAAAGCTAAAACTAACACAACTCTTGCACCGTTTATGAAAAACAAATTTGCCATTTTTTTTCTTATTTCAAGCAAATGTTCCTTTATATATAATATTATTGAAATGGAAAAAAATGACATAAAAGATTATAAAAAAAAGGAAATAAAACGATGTTATTGAATTTCTTATGAATTGAAACGAATTCTAAAAAATAAACAGAAAAATAACATTTAACAAAGAAGTTGACGCATTATCGTATATATGATTTACTATATTTTATAAACATTTTAAAACAATAATAGATGTAGTTAAAATTATTGTTGCGATTAAGTTATTTTTTCAAAGCAAAAAGTACAAAACTATTTTTCCTACAGCAGATAATATTTTCATATTTTGTTATAAGTGTTATAATAATCCAATTTCGTTGAGATAGTTTATATTTACCTATTTTTTATATAGTCTGTTAAATCTCATATGAATTATGAATATAATTATTATTATCAGCGATAGGCTGATACAACTTTTTACTGATTATCCAATATAAGACCGATATCCAATACATTTAAAAACGAAATTTTTGGTCCTAATCGTTATTAAAATAAAACCGATATCCGATAAGACCGATAATAATATATTGCTATATTAATTTTAAACGATTTGTTTAATCAAAACTTTATATTATCACTACTCCATAATTCATATTATGGGCATGCATTATCATCTAAAACGTAGCACTATTAATATTTTTCATCTGTAAGGAAAAATCTATGAATCATAAATATGTATTTGGGGGAAAACCAACGAACGGGAAATAATTGCCCATGCTTTATCATTGTAAAATTATTATAATAGTTAAATCAACTATATTATGGTGTACGCACGTTGTTTGGTTACAGTCAGAAAAAAAAATCGGTTGTGATTAAAAAAAAATAAGTTGTATCCAGCCAAAAAACATATTATTATTTATACTAATAAATAATCAACACACTAGGGAAACGTTCAAATTGAATCTCTTTGTGATGAATAAAATATAAAAAGTAATTGCTTGTAAAATAAATAATATAAAAACAAATACATATTTTGGTTATTTTGTGATATTAGGTACACAGGCGGATTTTGGGTTTTTTACGGTATCGCCTCATTTTTTATTACGGCTGAGAATTTTTAGTTTTTACAATGTTGTCCTGAATGGTCGCAGAACCACGTGATTGACGTATAAATATGATTTATAACACAAGTAGATTATATTTAAAATTTTGTTTTGCATATTTTTTCATATTTTATAGTTGTTGCATATAGAAGAATGCATTTTTGAGTATACATATTAAACAAATTATTATAAGAGAATATATAGGTACACATTTAGAAAAAAATACAGTAAACTTTCGATTATCCGTGGTTCTCCCCGGTACTATGTACAACATTAAAAATAGTATTTGTGTATTGCAACATATTATGTTTTTGTGAAAAACTAAATGAAAATGTTATGAATGTTTGAAAAAAAAACAACTTCACTTGTCTGAGTTTCTTTAAATGATATTTAATATTACATAATATAATTTTTATAATGACATAAAAATAGCATTTTTATTTCAATTTATATTTTTCGGATTGACCGCGGAATTCAATATCATTTCTCGGATAATCGAGAGTTTACTGTATTCCTTTATTTGATGGAACTCTGATAACAACAGAAAGTCATAAAACACTTATTCAAAATTGACGCAAAGTAGTGGGTCCAGTAAGAAAATTAGTACCACCTATATACAACAAAAAATATACAATTTTTTAGCAAAAAGTACTGAGTACAAAACATTAAATTAAATTTATAAAAATTGCCGAATAGATAGTCGTTTATTTCAATGAACGAATTGCTGGAGACTTAAAAAACAAATTAATTAATATTTTTTTAATATGAACCGCTTACCTCTGTTGACGTTTATAATGATCTTTTTCGACATATAAAACATTATTAGCAGACTACAAGCTTAAATTAAAAAAATATAAGGAAATGTTTTGTTATTCAATGCAATAATGGTAATAATAAAAGAATAAAAAATTTAGTTACGTGTTAGTACTTATATATACATACGCTAAAATAATTTTACAAAGTACATTTTTGTCATTGTAAAATGAATTTGAGGAAAATAAAAAAGAAGACAAAAGCAATTAATTTTTAAAGTTTTGATAAATTAGCTACAATTTTTTTTAAATATTATAATATTTAGGTATATCAAATCACATTTTTTTTAAAAGACATTATTAACTATTTTAAGTGCATATTTTTTTGTTTTTTTTTAAATACAAAAGTGCTTACATATTTTAGGGATTTCTATAGAAGCATTTAGCCCTAATAATTATCATACAATATAATAATATTATAGTGCGTGCGTATCGTTGCGATATTACTATACGACGTAGTCGCATGCGATTATTCTAAATAAATTACGACAGTCTATGGTGATTTCAATTTTCACACACTGGCAGTAAATATGCATGCCTAAAATGATTAAAATTTAGGTGCTTTTCGATAGTTATTATATTTTGTCATTGTCGGAGGTATATGAAATGCCCGAGCACTGCACGTTGTTAAATTTGATATTCACCTTGTGTCCCTGTCGCCATTGTTGTCCATTGTTTCTTACGTGAATTTATTTTTTTTTCCTTCATAAGTATGCGCTTAATGTATAGTAGATACACTTTATATTATTTATTGTTCGGCGAACATTACATAACTCTGCGGCAGACACCCACACATCAATAGTTATTATTGTTAAAATACATATAGATATAGGTACCTACTTCCGTTGTACCTTTACGACCAGTCACGACGTTAACCGTCCAAAAACGTAAAAAAAAAATTTAACTATGATCAGTTTATTTTCATCACACACGTCACACGTCATACGTCACACACACACACACAAAGTCGAATTCATTCAAAATTATTATCGGTAATTGTTTTTTAGATTTTGAGCAGAGCGAATAATTATATTGTATTGATTTTACAATGATGTATTTTTTTTTTATCTGTCATCACTTTTTTGGGCAGTAAAATTGTTTTGATTTTCTTTATCTGTATATTTTATGGTAAGAAAACGAATTTAGCTTGTACTTGGGGGAGCAGTGATAAAGAAAAATTTGCAGTAGTTTTTAAAAGCGTCCAGAAAAACGAAAGAAAAACGGGAATTTATAAGCAAAGCCAATTTTTAAGAAAATTGATTTTATTTTTTTTTTTTTTTTGGTGTAACATAAAAATAATAATAATTGTAGACATATGAAATGTTCACAGAATGTTTATATTAGAACTGTGTATATATATACAATTTTCAATATATTTTTGCTTTTTTGAGCTATTAATAAAGCATAAAAAATGTTCGATTTTTTTTTTGTTATTATTGACGATAAAAATTTGTTTACTCTGTCAAAAAATTTGAAAATTAAAAAAAAAGAAATAATAAAAAGAAAAAAAAATTAAAAAAAAAAAATTAAAAAGATTAATAGGTAGTAGGTAGGGTATGAGTAATTAGATAAAGATTTGAAAAAATGCCAATTTTAGCTAATATTCAAAAACTAGTATAATTAATTAAACCACCCATAAAAAATTTGTTACATTTTATTGTGTATTCTACAAATTATTAACTGAATTTATTTAATATAATTATGGAAATCATAATAATACGCTTTTCAAATCGGCAGTAAAAGATATTATTATAGTAGTCCAGTCCTAAGTCTAGAAAAGTGTGAAGGGAAATTAAAATATATTTTAACAAAAAATATTATTATACTATATTATATTTATTTTAGTAGGTATATTATTATAATTAGGGCTCGTAAATGTTATAGTAACGTTTTGATTATAACGTTGCATATGACGAAAAACGATTGAAATTTGTAAACGTAATTAAATCGAAAAACGATAAACAAAAATGATTAAATATCACAAAATAAAACATAATGCAAAACGAAATAATTTAAAATGCATTTACTAAAAAAAATTATAATATTGGTAGAATTATTTATTTCACGTGATTTAGCAATCAATCATATTGGTCAAGAATTTATTATACTCCGTATCCGTGGCTATTCCCTGCATTAAATATTATTTTTAACGATAAACGATAAACGCAAAATTTGTGTAACGTTTAACTCTAAATAAGGTTTAAATTCTGATTTACAATAAACATAAAAACATTGTATAACATTTAGATTGTAAATAACGTAAAACAACATTTTGATTTGAAATGCAACCTTTGATTATAATATGATACATATAGTACCTTAACTTTGATACTTAGGTAAATAGAACCACTTTTCTTTGTATTTGTGTTTTGCTACGTCCGTGGCATGTTAGCTACGTCTGTGAAGTTGGTCCGCCGACTTTGTCCGATCGACTTAAAAAAAACTATAATATTTTTCTAATTAATTGCAAACAATTGCAAATTGACTTTTAAAATTCGAAAATAAGTCATTAAAATATTATAAGCTAAAAACTATTACGGAAGACCAAGCAACCCTCGACATTGTCCTACAGATTCAAAAAATATTCCAATATTTTGCAAATAATTTGCCAATTGATTTTTAGAATTTGCAAAAAAAAAAAATCATTAAAAATATTATTTTTCAAAAATATTAAAGACTTTTTTATAAACATTTAAAGTTTAAATTTTAATAAATGTCGTCAAAACTTGACAAATAATTTTGTAATTAAAAATACATAAAATATATAATTTATTATAACTAAGGATTGAAAATTTTAAACATGGTTTTTCTTGAGTAAATTGTTAAAATTGTAACTAAAAATATTAAAAAATAAATAAATACAATTTTTTTATTTTTATGGATATTTAAAGTTAAAATTTGAATAAAATTAGATATTTAAACAAAAATTAACGATCTTAGTTTATTTTGGCGAAATTTAAAAACTATATTCATGGTTACTTGAAACTTTTAAAGTGTATTTTTATATTTGATGCACGCAATGACATTTTTAAATTCAATGTTGTTATCAAAAATTAATTCAACATACAGTATAACTAATTACTATTAATTAAATAAACTGCTTTAAGGAGCTTGCACGTCACTTGTTCTTTGCTCAAAAATATGCCTTACAGGAGATGCTTATAAAAAAATATGTGACTATGTATTTCCAATATTTTTAAACTAGTGTATAAGATCAATTTATATAGATATTTGATATCTTGTATTCGAGATACTGTTTTACTATTTTACGTAACTAAACTGACTCTATATTCTGTTATATACCAAGGTATGGAATTTATCGAGTTTACTATAAATTTTGCTAATGTATATTAGTTTTTTCTGATTTCAATTTGATATAATACTTTGATTATATAATTTCATGAATTTTTTGTTGTTGGTTATTACTTATTAACACTATTTATTTAATCGTTTTCTAATTTTAATTTATATTTTAAACTTAACTTTTCGTTTTTAATTTTGATTTCAATATACAAGCATGATCGTCGTTTTATACAAATCATTACAAACGTGTGTAATGTAAGCCCAAATCAACCAAAAAAAAAAAATTAAAAATGTAATTTGCGCCTCATAAAACTAGAATAAAGAATAATATGTAATCTTTATAATATTGTTTTTAAAAAAATTGTAAGTCGCGCCATATTTCATTTTATGAAAATAATAGTAAATCAAAGCGAAGCATATTCAACTAGTTATTGTGTACACAGAGAAAAAAAACACAACACAATTGTCAAATCAATAATTTTATTGCTTTGCTCATAATCTAAATGTATAAACTTTCATTAAACATTTATTATTAGTGAAAGTTATCCAGATACCTCATAGATAACTCAGTCATAATATTTTATTAATTCTTCTGATTTATTACTTAATTTTAATGTTATGATCGTTTTAAGTAATAATAGTACTTATAACAAATACTGGCTTGAAAACCTAAAAAATAATCGGAAATAAATTCTAATCAACCATAAATAAAAAATACTAGTAACCATGTCATTTTATGAAAAACAAATAAGAATTTATAATTTAAAAAATCAAGATAGTCAAACGTTGTTAACTTTTATTGGTGCGAATAATAAACGAATGATTACAACAGTGTTTAGAATTCTTGATTAAATTTATTAAAATGAACAATAGCTCATGTTATCAGAATGAAACAATTGTTAGTGGAAGACAGTACCCATGTAGCGTCTGTGATAAATCGTTCACCAAAAGAAGCAATCTAACGGTTCACTTCCGGACACACACAGGAGAGAAACCGTACTCGTGTGATATATGTAAACAAGTGGTTCACCAATAACAGTCAGTTGACGACTCATCGGAGGATACACACGGGAGAAAAACCGTATTCGTGTGATGTGTGTGACAAGATGTTCACTCAAATCGGATGTCTAAAGAAACACCATAGGACGCACACGGGAGAGAAACCGTACTCATGTGATGTGTATGAAAAGTGGTTCACCACTAGCAGTCAGTTGACGATTCATCGGAGGACGCACACGGGAGAAAAACCGTACCCTTGTGGTATTTGTGACAAGTGGTTCACCACTAGCTATTATCTAAAGGTTCACTTCCGGACACACACAGGAGAGAAACCGTACTTGTGTGATATTTGTGACAAGTGGTTCACCACTAATAGTCGGTTGACAGTACACAGGAGAATGCACACGGGTAAGACCAGAAATTGATGCATTATGGATTGGATTTTCATTGTTATATGTTTGAATTTAACTAAAAATTAATAAACTTAAATAACATTATATAATTTATTTGTTTCAATTTAATAGCATATACATATAATTTTGAAATAAAGTAAAAAGCCAGCATTAGTATTTGTAATGGTGTGAAACGTGCTCCGTGTATAATTGCTACCAGGTCATCGGTAAAGTAAAATAATTTATATCTTTCCGACCAATTAATGTCCCAATACTGTTTATTTATTTCTATTCTGCGATTTTCCGTTATTTTTTGTGCACACTTCATGTTTATCATGTTCACACACAGTTGACACAGTATGTTTATATTTCAAAAGTTTTTTCCTATTTAAGTTTTTGGAGACGTATTATATTTCTTATTTTTTTTTATTTGGCCAGATTTGGTATTATTTATTAAATTTTCAATCACGAATCCATCATCAGAGTACACGGGAAACGCTGCAATGATAATTAATTCTTCAAGGTCATCTAATGTTTCAGTCGAATCTGCAATTTTATTTAGAAAGATATAATTATATATTTATACATATATATAATATGACAGGTATTTAAAATTTTAATACATATTAAATATTACTCGAATAATTTTCTGGTCAATTATAGATGATTTTATTAACTATTTAGCCATTTTTAAACCGCCAAATACAACTATATTATATAAATTTTATATTTTATTTATTATTTGATTATTTTTTATTTATATGTATACATCTATTGTTTTTTTTTTTATCGAAATGCTGTATTAAAGTTACTATCATGTTGTCATATTTGATGCACTTTCCAGCGATATACTTTTATCTAATACCGAATGACTAAAAAGACCACGAATAAACCTGCTTGAAGCTTTCAAGAGTTGACAGAACTTTTTTTACTGTTTTGACTTTTAATTCCCAGCGACCATGGATTAACCGGTTGCAAATTAGACTCAAAGAATATCGATAAACATAGTATGGTTATTCATACTAAACCAAACAATGTAAGACACAAAAAATGTTTATTAAAAAAATTTAACAGTTAATTTAACTAGCTCGTAGAGTGTTTTGGAGGGACTTTTCGATTCACACATATTGTTAGCCTTAAATGTTATACATTAAAATGTATGGCAGCTAAGCAATTTTAGTTTACTAAATATTATTACTATTATTAATTGATGTTTGAATATTATGTAAACCACTTTTATAACTATCAACTTCAGCCAGCGCCGGATAGTCAATGTATCAGCACACCAGTTTTAGGATTCCTAACATTTGACTACAGTTACTGTATGGTTTAATAATTCGATTCAATTACATTTTCTATTAATGTTTGTACTAATTTTTCATTATCAAATAAAAACAAAATTACGGCCAAACACTCAATTTTTACTCATATTTTGAGCGGCCCACCGAGTTTTTTTCAATAGCTGGCCGGCCCAATCCGGACCTGACTTCATTACTTCAGCCACCGTGCTAATCATAATATGTTATTAGTTGACAGTTGTCTATTTCTCACAACCAACTACCGACATATCACATGTTGGTATTACCGTCTTCTTCCTGCCGTGCACATAAAAATTAGTTTGAAAAGGAATTTCTTGAAAATTTGATAATGTCAACTTTGCTATCGTTAGGTACTTACAAAGAATGTGTTGGATTAAGAGTTAATCTTAATCCATCAGTCTTTTTTCCTTGGGATTTATTTCTTAGCTTAATGCTGCTAATTTATGACTTTATATATGTACTGTAGCCAATAATGG
Organism: Pentalonia nigronervosa; assembly: GCA_014851325.1. Taxonomy (NCBI): domain Eukaryota; kingdom Metazoa; phylum Arthropoda; class Insecta; order Hemiptera; family Aphididae; genus Pentalonia; species Pentalonia nigronervosa. Next base: position 8,345 of record JACXSJ010001685.1, on the reverse strand, counting down.
CATAGAGATGTTACTGGGGGGGGGGGGATGACAGTCAGTGGTTAATGATAGCCACTAACAAGTCTTATGAAATCTGATAGCCGAATTTTAGATTTTCACGTTGTTTGATAAGTGTTTTCAAAATCAATAACAAAGGTCTCTAACTGATAAACAGATTTTTTTACACCAACAATTTGCTTTAAATTGTTTTATTACTTTTGATCTAACATTTTTAAAATTGAAAACTATATCAAGGTAAGAATTTTTAATTTTTTTTCGACATTGATGATTTATTTACCTCTAAATATGCTATTACGTGCTCGTTATTCGGCAAAATATTAAGGTTTTTATGTAAATGCATGTATTTTAAAAAAGTGTGATAAAGGCATTATAGACCAAAACTTATGGAGTAATGATGACATTGTGTTTGTTTATTATAATAATTATCATATAAAAAAATATAAAATACAATAAAAAGACATTTTTTTGAAATAAATTATAATATGTTTATTCTATTATAATTATAAGCAATTATTATTTTCTTTTAGTACAAATAATATATTTTTTTATTTTTATTATTATAAAATCACAAACTAACATTTCTTATATACTTTGTAAATGTAAATATTAATAAATATTTCGAATAACATATTATTTTGATCATCATTTGTAGGATTTTAATTTTATGGTTTTGTTGTTTTATATATTTTTAATACATATATATATATATATATATATATGTGTGTGTGTGTGTGTGTGACTGGTATTAACCCGCTTAAACTACAACAGCGGTTATGTGCTTAAAAAAAAAGTAATACAGCACTTAACTTTAAAAGTCTGAAATTTATAATGCATAGTAGCTATACATAGTACCAAACAAGTTTATAATTCGAATTCAAGTAGTAGTGAAACCAGAAGTTCTTTTAGTTACACACACTTAGGAGACAGACAATCCCCCATGTTCTACATTGTAAAATTGTTATTATTAAAATATAATATTGTATAGTGTGGCCTACAAATAAAATCAATAACTAATTAATAAATATAAATAATTCATACAATTGAATGGATATGCTTTAAATGAACATTATTATGATATAATGTTATTTTATAATAAGGCATTTTACACATTTTATTTATTTGTATACAAAGTGATTCACCAAGCACGCTTATCCCCATATTTTCCTTTAATAACAAATTTATTCGTATTATGATTTTTGGAATTCTAAAATATACCTATAAATATGATTTGTTTGAATGTGGTGATATGTTTAGCAAAAATGCGAGTGAGAAGTTTTTGAATTGTTAAACTTTGTATACGAAGGTGACTGAACGTGACCTATTTTTTTTTGTGTAAAAACACACTCACGCCTCATTAGGTGATCTTCTGATTTAAGTATTTTTTTTTTTTTTTGAAATAGAAAGACTTTTTACAAGGAGAATTGGACTTAAGTTTTATTTCTAACCCATATAATACAATTTTGAATACAGCCAATTTTCACAAGTTTTTATTTTGATTTAAGGAACGTAATCAAGTCCAATGCCCGCTGGTGTGTTAAATTTTAATTCAATGGTATAAAATCATTGTATATGAAAAATAATTCTGAGGGAAGATGTCAATCCAATTGCTAATTATATTTTATTATATAGTAGTAATTAAAATATTTTATTTCTAAAAACATTGCATTTGAAAACGCCATTATGTGTATAATTAATACATACTTAAAAGTTGCAAATACTCACTAATACTATTTTTAAATTACAAAGACATAACTATAACATCATTATTCTTTGTTTAAATATCTAATTTCGTCCAAATTTAAACTTGAAATGTCTATAAAAAAACGGTTTATATGTTTTCTAGATTTTTTAGTTACAATATGAACTACTTATGAGAAATCTTGTTTTAAATGTTCAACCCTTAGCTATAAAAATTGAACATTTTATGAATTTTTAACTACATAATAATTTGCAAATTTTCGATATTTTGATCAATTTTATCAAAATTTGAACTTTAAATGTTTATACAAATTAACCATGCCTTTTTATTTTAAATATTTTTGAATTGCTATTAAAAAAACTTATGAGAAACTTTGTATTACATTTTAAATCTTAGATATAAAAAGAGACATTTTTATGAATTTCGAACACAAATTAATTTGTAAATGTTCGTAATTATGACGTATTTATTAAAATGCTATCTTTAGATGCTTATAAAAAAATATTGTAAATTTACGATCAACTATATTTTTTAGTTTTCACTAATAAAAGCTTGTGAGCAACTTTTTATCACATTTTCAAGTTTTTTGATAGAGTGAAAAAAAAATCACGAATCATTGTAAAATTAATACTTTCTTTGCTTCGCTCAAAATTCAAAATTTGGTACATCAACATTTTTAAAAGAAAGATTTTTTTAACAACAATTTGCAGGAAAAAAGATTGGTTGTCACACGAAAAACAAATTTGGTATCACCATATTATTTTAGCTTAGAGGGAATCGAATAGGTATGCGATGTTTAGGGTAGAGGACTTACCAGTCCTAAAAATATATACTATAGATATGCAATTCGCGTATACACTTGAAAACCTAAAATATACACTTATATATTTTTAAAGGTTTAGTTGATAAATATGAATAACTTAAATAGCATAAATTAGTTATAAAAGTTAGGTACCTAATTTAAATATATTTCATATTATTTCCTAACAAATAAAAATAAATTTTTTTTAACTAAATGAAACTAATTTTTATTTTTATTGATTATGAAATATTTAAATAGGTACATTGATTGATTGATATGATCTATGGTGTACATGTGAGTGTGCGACTGCCTTTAATTTACATAATAATGTATTATCGTTATAATACACTTTATTGAAAAAAAAAACCCAAAATAAAGAAATATGCCTCAAAAGTAAAAATAAACCTTAAAATATGCAAAATAAAATTACAGATTTGGGTTTATCGTAAACGTGAAACTAATATTTGTATCTAGTTGGTTTATTTTTACGATTGTGAAAAACAAATATGCAATTAATGCTAAAAGGATTTTGTGATGATGTCATTCCTAATATTGTGCTTCATTCACTTTACACATGTCCGGTTACAACAATGATGTATTTAACTACCATCGTTTATAATATAATTTATAATAGCAGTACTAAATAAGTATTTTCAACTTTAGTACTAGCGTGTTTTCTTTTAAATACCAATATTTAATTTTGTTCCCTTAAGTACTATTAATTGATGCGGAGTTCATGAATATTATACCATTATTATACCCTGTAAACGGGAACACCAGCTTTACGAAAACCGCCAAGCTATTATTATATTAATAACAGGACTTATTAAAAATAATAAATTTGTCGAGGTGAATTTCTATCGGGGGTGTGGGGCGGAGTCGTGTAAAACCTGTAATTAAAAATTGGGGTCAGAGCACTGAAACAGAAGACTCAATAATATATAGGTACCTTTTATTATATTGGAGGGTTGACAAAAGTCTGGACACTGATATATAATATATGTACCTCTATCTTTACTTGTATAGCATAGTGCCTGCCGCCTACAACACTAATGACACGCGATGTGCACCGATTTTCGATCATTTCGACTTTTGAGGAGTCACGCTGTATACGCGCAGTCACCGTTTCGCGTGGACTTTCAGCGAATAATAAATTACGCGCCTTACGCGTGACCATCATATAATGTCGCTCTACCATCGGTGCAGGCACACAGCCGATTTAAATACGTCATGTTTATATTGGCCTTTGAAAGATCATTGTAACATGATACCAGCTGGTACTTATAAACATATTATCATTTCTCTCAGATCGCGAAATAGTTTATTTTCACTATTTTGTTTCGCCCGAGACGGCGTCGAGTTCATTTAATTATAAAAAATGGAAAAGTAGGTAGGGTAACCGCTCTACTGTAAATACCTCGAGTGGATAACCACTGTAATGGATATTATGTTTGAATTCAAAATGATACATTATCACTGTTTGTGAAAAACGATTTTGAGCGCATGTTTCATTATAATATTGCAGTTTACGTGTTCAATGGCGACGTTGTTTTTGCGTATCACTCTACACGCCACGCCAATATTTGAAATACAACGTATCGACGTAATTCATTTTTTCGTATCAACTAAAATATTTCATTTTTGAAATGGCCGTATGTGAAGTTAGAAAGTTACTTAAAAAATACTTTTCTAACTTAAATTTAACTTTTATACTAATGCTCAGCTTTGGCCACTATAGGTATAATGACTATATGACTGATCACAGAACTGTCTAGGCAATGATCCTTTGAGAAAAAAAAGTGTTCAGTAATTCAGTTTCAGTGTGGTGTGCCAGGATAAATTATTTTCACGGCGGCTTTTATGTGCCATTTATTAATCATTGTTATTGTTAATTATTTTTCGTTGTTTGTAATTATTATTTATTAGTTGTTTATTATTGGTTACCTTATTATTATCCATAATTTAGATATATTATATATATAATGGGTATTATGAATTTAAGACATATTAAAACAAAACCAAGAACTGAAACAATAATAACATTGGCATTGAACTGTAGACGTGATTTTAATGTGTTGAGAGGGGATAGGAGTCATTGTGTACAAAAAAATACTTTAAAATATGTTAGTAGTTTTATATGTTTTTTTTGCTGTTTATTTAAATGGTCGATGTTTTGTGTTTAATGTTGAAATAATGTTAAAAATTTAAATGAAAAATTTGTCAAATTGTTGGTATTTATATTCTTGTTGCCTATACTTCCATTGCATTCCTTCCTATAGGTATTAGCCAGGTACATAGTTATAGCAAATGGTAGTTAATTATTGATATAATATAATATTTATTTACTGAGAGAATCGTTATCGAATTACCATAAAAAGCCTATTACATGACTTCCGAACAATCGTTATGGTCCAAACAATGAACCAATCAATTGTTGATAGGTACGTAGTAGAAGACAAAAAAAATTAAAAATTACAATCTGTTAGTTCTTCTTGAAGGAGCGAGTATTGCTAATACCGTAAAAAAAAGTGTTAAAATGAGCAGGAGGTGTCCTCGGAATATATCCTGCAAATTTCACCCCCGTCCTCGGAAAAATCCTGGAACTGTAGAACTGTATACGAACTGGTTATGCTCTTTGTTGTGATTGTCACGAATGAGTCGTTTCGCGGTTGATTGTGCCTAGAATCATATTATATTATTATAGTTTCGTGCAACGATTAATGGTGAGCGATGACATATTTATTATTAAGACTTATTCTTGGTCACGTATAATACATTTTCCAGATCATTATGAACCATACGATATTTTATAAATTTTAAGTCCATTTTTCGTCGTGTAATAAATAATAGTACAATATTTTAATTTCATAAAATAAAAACGCCAATAATAAACTGTTCTAAACCCGTACGTTGTACAATCTTCCAGAAAATGCTTGACTGCAATATAATTTTCTAGTGGATTTAATGTAGAATTTCCAATCTAAAAAATTGGTGATGGAAATAAAAAATCGAAATCGAAAAAACTGACTTGCCGCGGAGTGCTTCACTCATGCGCGATGATCAACGACAGGGCCTTTGACTTATTCATTATTTAATTTCGCAATTCACCGACAGTAAGTGTTCGTGTCGCTTTAATAAAATTAATAAAATTATTATTATTTATATACGTAAAAAATAAATATAATGCAGTACAATAATTTGATTGTGTGGTTTGAACATAAGTATACAAAATATATGAATACATAAATTACAATCATACTAACTTTTCATGAATTATATAAAATATTTTTGACCTTAAATTAATTCATTTGCTAAAATGCGTATTTTTACGATTTTAAAAGTAGTATGTTTGAATTGTTTTTTTTATTAAACTTTTTAAAAGTATTTTTGGATTTAAAGTGTGTTAAATTAGACTTACGTGTTTTTTAATTTTAATAAGCAGAAAAGAAAAAAATGGTAAATTCACTTTAACGGAGTTTCCATATTATATTTTCTTTTGATATTCTTCGACATACTCAATTGAAAAAATAAGTAAATCAGTTGTATAGTAATTTAAATTACTGTAAAATATTTTCTGATATTACATTACCAACTGAAACAAAACAACAATTTAGGTACCTAATTTTTTTTTCAATTAAAATATTCTGTTATTTGATTATTCAGCCTTTTTAGGTAGGTAAACACCTTATCTTTTATAACAATTTAAAATTATTATTGTCCATCCGACCTAAAATAAAATTAAAATAATTGATTTTCATAGTATTTCATTTCTATATAACACTATTTTATATTGTCAGTTTTCTGTCTGATTATATAAGTCTTGTATGATTTTCATAAGTAAAGGCTGTTTAAGAAAAAAAATTAAGTTTATAAAAAAATTTAAATAAATAAGTAATTTATAAGTTAGAATATAATATTTTAATACATAAGAAGTATAATATTACTTAAATATTATTGAGTGCAACTATAGTAAGTAGTATTTTTGGGTTGAAAAAAAATATATACAGTTACTTTCAAAAAATTTGTTTTTTTGTTTATGTGAAAATACTTTAAGATCATAGATTAAAAAAAATTTCGATATTTATATATTATATATATATATATACGTATATAATATTTAAACCATTTAATAAAATAACAATATTCAATTTAATGCGAAATTTGTGGTTGAATTCTGTCGTACCAATTCTTAATAGTGAGTTTTGATCATCATACGTTAATCACAATTAATTATTTTTTTTTTTTTTAAATTCATGCGAGACAATATCACATATAATAAAGATTAATATTATATAATATCACAAGTTCACGTGCACATGTTGAGCCAAAAACAGTTATGGCATATGGACACTCGACAAGTAGATAAATAAATAGTAATGCAATATTAAATTTATATTATCGGTGGCTTGCACAAAGGTAATATTTTAATAATGTGGCCTGTCGAAGAAAAAAAGGTTTGGCATTACTGGTATAAAAGCTACTGTTTTATGGTAAATAAAAAAGATAATTCCAAACAGTATTATTGTATTATCATTTATCGTATTTTTATTTCTGAATTGGATTTACTGATTACTTGCTTATGCTTGTAGAAAAAATTGTACTTAGGTACCTTGTTTTTTAATGGTTTAAAATGAGGGTTTACGAGATTTTTCATTAGAAATTTCGATTCAAAATGAGTTTATCTTTCTCTGAAGATACCAACCTCAAAGTGGCTTTTCATGGCAATATTATAGTTGCCAACACATAGCACATATTACTATCACCGTTGTCGGTGAATCAAGACATTTTTTTTTTTAAAACCACAGAAAACTGGTTTTATGGTCGAAAAACTCAGGCGGAATTGAGTGTGTACTAACGACGGATAGGGCATAAACCACGAAAATAGCTATCGTAAAACACAGTTTTAATTTCAAAACTTCGTTGTTGGCATATAATAATAAAATGTATCATGTTCGAGCCGAACGTGCAGTTAAATATTTCAAGAGTTTTATCGAAAATAACTACTAGACAATGGCACCGCAATGTGTATTATCATTTTCGTGAATTATGTAGCGCATCACCCGTGTTCTTTTTAGCATGCAAGCATGCATGCAACCAAATTATATATCAAACTCCCATTTCAGCGGTCCCCTTTTTTTAGCTACTTCAAAAACCCGAAATTATTAAAATATCGTCACACCCACTAATTTCTTTAAGTGTCCACGTGCGTGTGAGTGTACCGCGTGGGTCCGCAGTATTTCTGTGTAGGTACTTGGCTTGTACCTGTTTACCGGCTAAAGTAAATGCAATGTCTTTGGGAAACGCTCAATATTGTCTAACCGCTATAATGTCTGTATTTTTTGTCCTCCAACTTTAAAATAATTCAATAAAATTTTATTCTTGTAAAGTTATATAAGTGTCATTTTGGTTAAGATGTTTAAATTCATTTATATTTTATAAAAAAAGGCGTGTGTGTGGTGTTGGGAAAAAATAACTTGTTGTAAAATATCACACGGATAAAAATTCAGGATTAAAATTAAAAAAAATTAAAAATAGCCTGTTTGAGAAAAATATCTTTTTTTTATTTATTTATTTATTTATTTTTATTATTTTTATTATTTTATTTATTATTATTTTATTTATTTTTTATTTATATTTTATATTTTTTTATATATATAAAAATAAGTGTACATTTTGATAAATTTTATAGCTCAAGATCCACCGAACCGATTTCGATAAAAATTTCAGGGCATATTAACATTGATATGTAGATGGTTTCTGTGAAGTTTGTACGCTGTGCGATATGTGGTTCCGGAGTTATGGCCTCTTAAGTTATGGCCCCCTTTGTTTCGTGTGCGCGGTTTC
>JACXSJ010001684.1:43106-76875 GCA_014851325.1 Pentalonia nigronervosa | reverse complement strand
AAACATGCACATTCTATTTCTTCAAAATAAAACACTATTATTATTTATGGAATTCATGACAAATTGGACACAATGAAGACACCTAGTTTTTAGTGTAAGGCATTTTACTGTTCAAATTATTTTCATAGATGTGTGAACATCATTGAAAGTTATTTTTAATCTAACATAAAAACAATATCATTTTAGAGCCACAAATAATAGAATGAAAATATTTTTATCAACTACAGTTTGTAGCTTCCATCTATTTCGTTTATCAATTATTTTGTAATAAAGCTATTTGTTTAGTTTTCTTTTGTATTATTAGCTTTTTACAATTATTTCAAATCAGATTTCAGTGACTCGAAAATCTTTTATAAATTTTTCTTCAAATTCTTTGCTGTTATATCACTGTCTGAACATTTATAATCTAATTGACGTTAATATAAAGTATTGTCATAGAGTCACTTCATCCTAATGTAGAATTTTTGAATAGATAGGAAACTGCCAATGCTAATATGTTTTTTGTACATAATTTATTATGGATTTTTTGAATCTTTTTTTTAGAAAAAAAAAATGTTATCACTACCTTGGAATTTAAAATACAATATTATTACAAGTATAACCCAAAATTCCAAACATACAAGATAACTTTAATTAACATTACCTAATAAATTATAGGTGATGAAGCGGTGCAGTGGTCACGCAGTTGACTGCATTTCACATAGTCATCGGTTTGATTCATAGCAATGTGCAAAATATTTGTATGGTTCTATACAATCACTTTGTCCCCATGCGTCATCCAGTTCCAACTATGTCCCACTCTACTGGGAGTAATGACCGCACATGTCTCCTAATGTAGAAGAGAAGTAGTATCATGCATATAGTGATATTTTTTAAATAAATAATTCATATGATCTCTCCACTACCCATTTTTGATAAACATTGACGAAGTCCTTAAGGTTGTTTTAATGAACATTAGAAAAAAAAAATTATAAACAAGCCTATGTAAACACCAATTAATATCATCAATATTGAATTGCTATTAATAAAATATTTAGATTGAGTACCTACCTATCTAGGTAACTAACACAAAAATGCAAATTAAATATTACTTCGATTTAACGATAAAAGCCTAACATGACAGTAAGTTAGTCTCATTGTTCGAGTAAACAACATGTCTGATGAAATATTAAATATTGGAACAAATTCCCCGTATGATCATGACACATGCAACATCCAATAATATTGGATAGCCCTAAAATGTGTAGATAATGTGTGATTTTATTTTTTACCTTTTTGGTTGCATCTACTTATACATGCCATATCAGATCTGTTCAAATCAACAAGAGTCTGTATTATTTAAGAATTATTTAAGTGATTTAAGCTGTTTAAGTACCTAGTGCAGAGATTACCAACTGAAGACGGACCGCTGTCCGCATCTAGACTGTGGACTAGTGATAGAAAAAATCTGGATTCGTTGGAGTTTGAAAATTAGGATGTTTGAAGTTCTCGAAATCCGAAGTTCAAATTTTACTGTATATCCGGATTTTGAATTCTAATATCCGGATCTTGCATTGAATCCATTTTTCCAATTTAAAAACATTGAATTAGTGTTCTTTCAAGAATTATTTATATTAGATACAAAATAACTACAAATTTTTTAAAATAATTAGATATTTTGAACATGTTATTTATAAACTTTAGTATTCAAACACTAATTGTAACTAGAACTTTATTTAAGCAACTAACAAAAAAAAAATATATCAAAACTGTAAGGTATAAGTTCAAGGCTTTTAACTAAATTTATTAGTTGTGTTATAAGCATTAAATTAAATTAGTATCACAATTTATAAGTATCAGAATAATTACATGAGTTCATGAGACTTGAAGTGTTTACTAATTATTGAGTTATCTAATTTAAACCATCATCATCGTATCCGAGAATTAAAAGAATAGCCATTAAGTGGTGTAATGAAAGTTTTATGATTAAAATACAGAAATTTATAATGATAAACCTAAACCCCAAATTTTAAAATCTGAAAATCCGAGTTTCAGATTTCAATAACCTGAAATCCGAAATCCGGATTTGGCGGGTTTTAGATGAATTCGGATTTCATTCCCATTTCTACTGTGGACACATTTTTTACGGACCCCGATGATAATTTTTATTTGCGTCCGAGAAGCTTCGAACTCTGCATTTAACTCCCTAGGATCTTACACTCTGGGATACGGATAGACCATATCACAATAATAGCAAGTTATAATATATGAACTTTATAATAATGTATTAAATATAAAATATCAACACTCGTTGGAGGATGGCCAAGCTCACAGAAACTTTGTTGAGTTTCAAAACGAACCTCTACAGAAATTAGTTGGTGGCCCCTGGCCTAATGAATAATAATATTTAACATTACAAATTACATTTTGTTACAATATATTATTGAATAGCGAGAATTTTTCAAATAACAGGCAACCAAACTAACTCAGCTGCAGATTTTCTGCTACTGCCGATCACGGGTCGGCGTTAGTAGTAAGTAGTCTTATTAAGTATTTAAATACTTCTGAAACCCTTTTTGAATAGTGTTTTTTAAATACTTAAAAAATACTTTTTCTTTGCATTTTATTCTAGATTACTAAATATTTTTTTTATTTTTACTGTTGTATTTCAACGACCAATATTTTTGTTTCGTATTTTAAACATTTTTCTCAAAATAATATTTTATAATACATCTTAGAATTTAAAAGATTTTATCAAATACGCAGATGGCATAATAGCTTGACCTGAATATAATAGGCGTATAATATCTGAAATTCTTGAAATAATTAAAAAATGTATTTAATAATTATTTTATTTAAAAAATATATATATTAATAATTTTAAATATAAATCCGTGATAACACAAATATTTTAATAATCAAAAAAAAAAGTACTTATTAAGTATTTTAAAAACTTTTAAAATATATTTGTATTTATGTTCAAATACTTTTGAAAGACAGTATTCGAATATACAGTATACTGAATACATCTGAAATGGATTTTTAACAAGATTGGTAGTAATAAGATTCGCCACCGTTCGCCGCCGATTCGTAATCGCCACTAAAGCAATATATTTTAAATATTACTATAAATAATTCGGCTATAAAAGCACTGGTTTATTATTTATCACTGTCACTCAATACGTATATCAAAAATCAATACTTTGCAATTGGTTTTTATTCTCCATGGATATTTTTGATTAGTTTTATAGAAAACAAGTATAACTGTTATCAGGAAATCATGATTTCTATATACTTATAAAGCTCGAAGTAATATATGTTTCTGAATGAAAAAATTTTGAAATATGCTTTTAAAATTATTAAAAAATATGCTCTTATTGATATGTATGGATTTGTATGTATTACAAAAAGTTTATTTAATTTATTTTTATATTTCTTATTTTCAAATCAAAGATGTGAAAAAAATTACTTATGTTATAAGCAGTTTTGCTTTTAGGAATATTAAAAACATAACAATAGTTATTTACTTAAATAAAAAAAATGTATAATAGCAATATAGAACTAATACAAACAACAATTTAAACAAATTAAAAGATGTCTATTTTTATTATCGATGAAAACATTAAATTTAAATATGATTGATTTAAAATAAAAGTTGAAAAATAAATCATAACAATTTTACGTACAAAATGTAATTCACAGAACAACGTTAAATAATAATAAGGAAATAAGGACGTTGTATTAGGAATCACGATTTACGAACACGATAAATTGGGATTGAGGTGACTGTTTTTTTCCTATCACGTATTTATTATGTCTATAGTGAAAGTGGAAAACAATAATGTTATAGTACCTAAAGTAAGAGTATACAATTGACATACATAACTTTCAAATACAATTTCCAGGAATATATGGATGTATTAATTATTTTATGAAGTGTTTTTGAAGATATTACAAAAAAAAAATCTAGGTGTAAAACAAAAAAAAAATTAATTTTTGAAACTTTTCTACAGAGTATTAATTGTAAAATTATATTAATTGTATGCTTATTTACATATATGCCATATTCTTTAAATACGCCGTTATTTATTTCAAATATGCATTTACATGCAATTAAAGTTTTTTCCTATGCATTCTCAGCTACACAAATTATCGACATTTCTTACTCCCATTGAGCTGTATATTCCGAATAAAAATATGAAAATTTATATAAATCCGAACTTTAGACTCATCAGTTACTCGGCAGTTAGCACCAGATTAGAAATATACGTACGGAGGTTAATTTTAGTGATAAAAAAAAATATAAATAAAGAACTTTAACACATTTTTAAAATGTGAAAACATAATTGTGAAATATTTTAAGTAAATTTACTGACCACAGCAAAAATATTGAAATAATAAAAAATTAGAAACTGATTTATTAAAGCAAAGATAGTTACGTATATCGTACATCATCCCGGCCACATCAATTTAGAATTTTTGTAAAATTGTAAACCCTAAAATTTATTGAGTATGTAATTTGTATGGATTTGTACGATTTTATTGATTTGATTTTAAATTGTCTATAATCATCGTTCATCGGCTATTCCGATTTCTAAAAACATTTCTTATAATATATTAATAATACGCATGTAATATATTTTGATATGAATATGCATTCAAAAATGTTATTTATAGTATATTATATAAGTATGAAGAATTTATTATAATATTTTTGTTTAACTTTTTATTGATAAGTCAGTGACATATCTTTATTTCATTTAAATATATTTCATCGTGATATCTAATTCAGGGGAGACTGCAGTTAGTTGTAACAGTTTTTACTATTTCATTTTTTTTAGTCTGTAGGTGTCGAATGTACCTATAGTTATTAAGTAAACCATTGTAATGCAAAGATTCTCAACCTATATGTGCCTCGAAATTCTTCAGGTGTACCGTGTATTTTTTTTCCCTATAATATGTGTATAGGTTGTGTCAGCAACAAGTGATAAAAGTTTAAATTTAGAAGTTATACGTAAACATGCTGATCATAATTATTTACGTTTTGGATTTAGGTGGAACGGTGATATTGACTGTCCTTTACCTATTTGTATCGTCGAAAAATATGTATCTATTAATTTGTGTATGACGTGAAAACGTATAAAAATGCGCCGTCAAGTAAAGTAGGTTGGGAAATCTTGCTGCATGTAATGGATGTGTTAAATTTGAATTCAATAATAAATTATTGTATACAAAAAAAGATTCGTTTATATTATGTCTACTCGTATTATTTGTTATAAATAATCCATTGTATAAATGTACATATTTTGAACACAGACTTCTATTATACACGATACATCCCTACAAACGTGAAACATTGGGTGATTCGCCTAACAAATCGCCATTAACACCATTAAGATGTAATTACTTTTGTAGCTGTTCGCAATACAACGCGGTCCATGCATAATATTATTGCGGCTGTATGGAAAATCAGGTGAACATAATACAACGCTCGGTGACTAAATTAAGCAGGTGGGTACTTCTTAACATAATATATTTTTAAAAAAAACGTAACGCATATCATATTATAACGATATAGGTAACTCTAAATCCAAATAGCCAGCAAAATGTAACGAACCGATCCCTTATTATAACGTACGAGCTATTTCACACTATATATTATATTATTATTGCATAAATATCATATGCACGTTATGTTTTGAGCAGCGTCATCGTCTATACTTGCCAGTCTCTCGGGCCGAACCCAAATATCACGACGACACCGCCGCGGCCGTACTACACCCGTATATTGTCGTGACGCTCAGAAGTGACACCGTAGCTGAGGACCGGAGGCGATCTCTCGGCGTTTTCGACCTGAAAAGCCTTGTCCGAACTGTCGTCGGTCCTAAGGCCACCGACATGGAACCATGTGATTAGTTTATCGAAAAAATCATCACCACACTATACCCATAACCGCAGGAGAATGATAGCCCGAGTAAAGTCAGCAACGGGTCATGGAAACAGTTCGACTGACTGAGCTGGAGACACTGCGGTAAATTGACAGTGGCAGTTGTGGGTCGAGTAGGAGAGTTCGGCAGTGGCGGTTTAAATAAGACACCAAAGGGAGGGATTGTGATTTTCAATTTTTTTTTGCCCCTACGTGAAAATAATATGACGTACAGAACATAACAGTTGACAAAAAAAAAGTCCAAAGGAGGTGGGAGATCACCCCCATTACCCCTAAATATCACCACTGAAGTCCGGGGAGGTTTAGGAGGACAGAGGACAGTGACGGAGTCGTTTTACATTTTCTTATTTTATTTTACAATATAACTATTTAAACAGGTACTTTTATAACTATTTTATATTATTATTAACCACATCTAGCTTGTCCGCCGATTCCTAGAAACCATGATACACTGTTTAACAACGAGTTTGACATTTGGAAGCTATCGAAATCAACCCGCTCTCGGATGAGAGCCATGCGACAATTCTTAAAATTAGTGCCTAAATGCCAAAATGCGCGGGAACCGAAGGACGTTGCACGACAACATCGGGTTGGCACTTTTGATCCGCCTCCTATAGTCCTATCGCGTAACTATAAGCTAGGCAATAATACTCTGTACGCGTCTCAATACGCCATACATTTAGAATTAGTCTGTCATCCCATCATACTGTAGAACTTAGTTTAGTCGTTGGGCCGCCTCTCTAGGTTCATTTCGAGTACTTTTTGTCAGGGCTTATGATTAAGTTGATGGGCCGCGCCCTAACATGACCGCTTATTCCTTTGTAAGTCCAGATCTACAGTATATTTAACTAATTTCACGGGCAGAGTTATTACACTATGTCCGCACAAATGTATAAACATCTTAATAAACATACATATATTATCTACGTTATTATTAAACAATTGTTCTTCTTCAACCTTCATTCGACTACCTTCACTAAAGGACGATGGCACTACCTCCATCGTGTGTCTTTGAACTTTTAAACATTTTAAGTGCAGTGAGAGATAATTACAAAAGGTTTTGGATGGCTGCGGGGTGACCATGTGGGACCTTGGCAAAAGTTTTAATTAATAGTAATAACTGTTCATAATATCATAATATATAAATGTATATATTATAATATAACTATTAAATCACGTATGGTGGCACGTATATCCAGGGTTTGCAAACGTTATAGTAACATTATGATTATAACGTTATATAGTATATGACAAAAACCGCTTGAAATTTGTAAACGTAATTGAAACAGAAAACGGTAAACAAAAATAATTAATATCACAAAATAAAACATAATGGTTAACAAAATGTATAATGTATCATTAAACAACAAATAACGCAAAAACGAAATAATTTAAAATCCATTTACTTAAAAGTTATAATATTGGCTTCGTAGAAATATTTATTCCACGTGATTTAGCAATCAATTTTAGCGATGAAACCAAGAAATTTACCATATTCCCTATTCGGGCCATTCACGGCATTAGATATTATTTTTAGTGGTAAACAATAAAAAATAAACGCAAAAGCTTTAAAACATTTTATTAATTCTTAATAACGATAAATCCAAAAATTGTATAACGTTTAGGTTGTAAATAACGTGAAACGAAATTTTGTTTTTAAATGCAAGCCCTGTGTATAGACTTCGTAGCCTGTACCGCCATTAAACCGTTTTTCACTGGTGGTCTGATATGATAAAGTGAACTTACGATAGTTACCTAGTGAGTTCAGTTAGACTCTATAGACCAGAGGTCGACAATGGACGGCCTGTGGGCCATATTCGGCCAGCGGAGAGTAAATAACTGGACTGCCAAAATTATTTTTCTTTAATGCTGATTTTCCGTACATGATAGATATTTTTTATCTTCCATCATTAAACTACTAAAATATAAAATTGTCTTATTATTAGTATGAAACTTTATAATTTATATTATATACTAAATAATTTGCCTTCAACGGCTTAAACCGTGTTTTTAATACAAAGATATATGCATTAATTAACTAATATTTAAGTTTTTTCTGCAGCCCTCGAAAATTTTTTTTCAAATTATCTGAACCGCCATCAAAACTGATTACCAACCCCTGATGCTATATAGACTATACTTTTGTATGTCTCCTTACACCTTTTATTAATGATAATATTATATTATATTAATGTCCTGCCGATTCTGTTCTTGTACCTTTGACTTCAATCAATATTTTGAGTGGTACAAATAATATGTGTATCTATATATAGATGCATAGCCTCTATATAGTTCTATATATAGATATATAGGTACGCAGTTAATAATAATATATGTATTATATTTACAAGTATTTAGGATATACACAAACACGCACATACAACTTTTTTTATGGTAGATTGAGTTTTTATTGTACACTATAAAATAATTTGCGTAATTTATTAATTCTTAACCGTAATAATGTACAATATAATATGATATTTATATATAATATATAGATATAGTGTATTATAATAATATAATATTATACGATCAAACTAATTGCGAAAAAAAAAACAAAATTTGGAATACAGTTCGTGTCTTTGAAAAAGAAAGACCGATTCTAACGTACACATATTTTATACACATATATAAATTATAATATTGTTTTCAATATAAGAATATTATATAATTTGCAAATAATTATCTAAAATGTATGTTTTTTTTTTTTATAATATACTAAAAAAAAAAAGATTTCATTACCATTCGCTTAATACAATATTTATATAATAATATATACCTATGCACGGAAAATGTACACAACATTAAATTTTTTTTTTTTACACATAAACAAACATTTTTTTTTTTTTTTTTTTTGTAATTTTTTTCTCCAATTCAATATTTACATGATAATGTCGAGTAATAAACAATACCGCCCTCGCGTAATCGTCATTAATAACGGGCGAGCACGTAGGCCCGATGGGGCGGGTGGGCACAAATCCACCACTGAAATGTTTGTTTTTTGTTATATATAATAAAATGAAAAACAATATTTAATAATATAATAAAAAATAATATTTTAAACGGTTGTTTGGAAATTCGATTTAAACTATTAAAACAAAAACATTGCATATAACTACTTATACCAAGTTTGTTAAAAAGTAATTTGAAAAGTGAAAACGCCTTTATTATCGGTTCTTTCGAAAATAAATATAATGTATGAGTTTTTTAACGGAATCATGAATGTGGCTATATATTTTAATTCTGGGCGCAACACAATATAATATATACGTATAAATTCAACCAGAATCCTTTCTATTTCTAATCACGACACTGATCGAGTTCCTAATAAGGTAGAATCGTGTTTTATCACATACCTAAACACTACCTGTTATGATGTATTGTAACAAAATATTTGTTGTATCATTTATATAATTATTTTCCGATGTTATTATACGTAAATAAAAATTGACGACATAGTCATTGGATTTTGAATTGAAAACCGTATCTCGGAACTAATAAATTATTTTTCAGAACAGAACTAAATGTGCTGTTTATTTGAACGCAGTTCAATAAAATATATGAAAAATTATTGTATAACGGCGGTGGAGGAATAAAAAAAAAATACAGGTAAGTATACGAGATGGAAACACTCGGCGAGTGCATGGGCACGATTGTTTTTGAAAAGATTACGCGTTACACACATTTGGTATTATTGTCCGTCCATTTTCGATAATAGGCCTGCGAGTTTGTGCAGGGACGCTGTTATGGAGAACGTGGAGTTTTGGTGGATATAAGGGTTGCCTTTATAAGGGGGGGACTAAACCCTTCGAAATAAAAAATAAAATAATCGCTCCCCAAATTCACACCGTATATAATATTTATGTACATGTATATAATAATAATAATAATAATAATAATAATAATAATAATAATAATGATAATAATAGTAGTAATAATAATAAAACACAAAAACTTGAAAAAATTGTTTTATCGAATGTTTTTTTAGAATCCGACCTACAAACACCGATATAGTTTTTTTTGTTAAAAAAATGAAAGTACACAATCATCAATTTTCAAGTAAATATTATGAAAAATTCTTTTTTTGGTTTAATAACAGTAGGTTAGGTATTAAAATCCTTTACTTTGTTTTGTATAAGCAGTTTGATTATCTTAATGTTTCAGAAAACTAGATTTATAACAACTCAAAGAAACTTAACGACAAAGATGAAAAAACTCATATTTTAAAAGCCATTTCAGAAGACGTATAAATAGATTATAGACTAATATACTATATATAATGTATATATAAATATATTAAAATGTTCCTGACGATCGAAAATCTTGGAACTTTTTACCCTCAATTTTCTAATAAAATGTATATACACCTACCATGCATATGTATATAATTGTAGAGCAGACTCTAATTATTTTATTTTTGTGGTCTTTCAAAATTGGATATGACAACATTTAAAAAAAAACTTTACAAACAGCCGTATTAGTTAGGAATTTGAAAAATCATGAAGACAACTCGGGTTGGTATAATAAGCGACTATAAATCAAATTTTATATACCTGTGCAATCTATCTTGTTGGACAATATTTATTTAAAAAAAAAAACGCGTAAAATCTGAATTTGCCATGCATGTCTATAGAAAAACTATGTAGTCACTTTTTTCACATGCAGGTCAACCCCCATCAATTCGCTATTGCAGGCGTGGTACGACATTTGGATGACTTGTTTTCCTTGTGGCCCACTAATATGCAAGGCAATCGTTGAGCAACGTCATTGATGTGTCAATTACGTATGTCAAAATTATCCTACTCGAAATCCGTGGCAAGCTATGTATTATATATGAGCAAAGGACGAAAAGTTAATTTTGATGAGTGATTATTACTGCAGTGGCGATGTGACGACAGTGATTATTCCGATATAGCTTTGCTTTTTATTGTACGCTCTGCGAATCCCCCGGGCGATGGAAAAAATATAACAATAGCGAGCCGCTTATTAAGTGTTCAGACCCCTATTGAAATCTGAAAGCGCGCCCTTGGCTTACCGTATCGTCATATTATTATATTAGCGTGTGTGCATATTATTAATATACATCATCTTGCGTTCGGTTTAACGCCCGACAATAACACACAAATATAATATTAGGCATATTTGATCGTATGTGCGAACATGGTACGATGGTTTGTGGGCGTGGTCGAGGGGTGGTCGCCTACATATATAGTGCAGGGGGATTATACGATTTCGTGATAAATCATCGGTTATACATCGACTTGATCGTAAATATTCGCGATCGAACAATCGCCGAAAATCGGAAGAAATCAAATTGCTTATACACATAACATAGTACGCAGTAGAATATTATTGGCTTGTTATTATAGTACACGATCGATACACGCGACGAAAATTAAATGGATACACTGCTCTAACGGTTTTTATTACTGTTATACGTTAGAGATACGTGTTTTTCTATAGTGAATAAATGTCTTTATTTACACGATTTCGACACCGGTCTAGGATTTGCCGGCGCACAGATGCGAATGAACGCCGATTGCAGATTAATAATATTCGGTCATTGTTTCCATCGGTTATTAGAATATTATTTTAGATCGTGATAAACGAAATCCGAAGTTATACGTTCGGCCGATTAATAACATAATATATGACTCATGAAAGTTAACGAATCACCCTTGTAATATATAGGAGAAGGTTTATTGCAAATACAATAACAGTTTGTTTCGAAAATTAACAAGTTAAACGAGATCACTGAAGATTTATTTTACACACGACATTTGCAATACTATATTATAGACGCAGTGAAACCTCTAAGAAATTTTTATTATAGATTTCCCTGTATGATATTAAAAATCCTATAAAGCTGACGTTTACATGAAACGCGCGCGCGCGTGTGTGTAGCAAAATACTTTTAATGAAGATCATAAGGTATTATATATATATATATATATATATATAATATATAGGTGTTACATTTAATTGAAATGCATTTATATAGGTACATATAGTCTGTATATGCTCAATGGTTATGGATACATAATGATTAATGTGTTTAATAATATTATTAATTACGCTTAAACAACGTCAAATAGTTTCAATTTGTATATGTACCTTTTTATTACGAAAAAATAGTACACGTTGTACAAATATTGTTTACTCGCGTAATGAAGATGATGGATTTGTTCGGCGAGAACGGGATCAAAATATATATGAAGTCCTAATGTTATAACATTTATTATGGAAATATTGTGACTGATATAGGTATATATTCCTATTATCGTGACCGGGTTAACATTCGGCCAAGACTGAAAAGAAAGGATTTCTATTGCGGTTCTGTGGACAATCGTGTATTCAAAAAATGATAATATTATAGTATGCTATACTTGAATGTTACAATTTTTTTTTACGTTCATTTACGGGAGACCATCTTATGAATAGATTAAGTGTATGACGCGAGAGAGGCTTCACTGCACTATGTAATTATTATGCGTTATCATTTATACACTTGTCACAGTAAATTTAAATACTATAACATAAATAATATATTATTATATATAGGTACTCTATCAGAGCTGCTGTTCTCGTTGATCCTGTACAACGCATTATATCTTGTTTTTCCTGGTCGTCGATATTATAACGATCTGCAGGACCTGTGCAATAAACGCGCACGCATCCTGCACACTGAATACGATTATTACAATATTATACTAAATCATAATTCTATTCTACAGACGTCTAACGTGCGCGCGCGAGTCAAAATGATAATAGCACGATGTCGGCATAGTATTTATTTTTCATATTTGTGTGGTTTTCCGGTACTGTTGTTGTGTGTGACACCTCGGCATCAGCGCGAATATGATAATTTATTTACATGCACTGTATATAGGTCGCCCTGCAAGAAGAAGCGTCTCAGCCCGTCGATGACGAGCGGCCGCCTTGCAGGAAGACGTAGGAGGAGGTGGCGGCGTACAACAATCCGACCTTGGTTCCAGTTGTTTACTTGCGTTCCCAACCCGCCGAGTTGTAAAACCACGACGACGCGTCTTCTCGTTTCACCCAAGCCGAATCTGAACCGTTCTCCTGCAAACACAAAAAAAAAAACACGACCGCTGTTGTAATCGAAGATGAAATTTTAAATTATAAAATATATAATATATGACTGCGCCGAATATCGGGGTAATGATGGACTCGCATAAAGGCGATATATCGGGAAAGCTAATTAAGTATTAGGCGTATAGTTCAGGGGCAATGCTGTAAGCTCATTTAACACCGATTCGAGTCGGAGACGCTGCAGAGATTCAAATCCTCCAGGGGATACTATCAGCACCATGCAGCACTCTGTTGGTTTTCTTAAGACAGTCCGTCGATCGGATTACGGTAGAGATCGGGGTACGCGAATAAATTGCGTGAACAATGGTCATCGGTATCTAATGGGCGAGCGGAAAAATTCAGCGTGGTAAGAAAAACTTTCAGCAAGACACGATCTCAACTCCTAATTACATATTATATCATCTCCAAAGCGCCTATGCACCATGCCTATCATTCGTGTCGTCTGCATTACATGCGGGATGGGTGTTAGAAATATTCATCAGCAAAAGCGCTGCATTCGTGTTCGTTTACATTGGACGCATGACGAAATTATTTATTAAACACTCCTCATTATTACGCGCGGATTTACTTTAGCCTCCCCATTTGTAGTTGCATATCATCGTATTTGTTTTATGCATATTTTCACGCGACGTGGTGTTTAACATCGCCGCCACTACCCTGCAACCCTTCACCCCTCGATCGAGATTCGGTTTCCTTTAGGTACACATCACAGCACCCTCATTCGTTCGCCCCAATGACTTTGTACACACGGTGTTCGAAAGATCTAGATTTTACCCTTCCCAAAGTCACGACTCTTTCCTCCGTAGAATAATTGCGTGTGCGGTTGAATTGTAGGATGTATGTCTAACGCCATAATAATTGGGGTTTATTTCCGAAAGGCACTACCACGAGTTATTCCGAATCTCAAATTGGACGGCTGTGGGATTAGAAAACCAATTTCAGATATTAAACACGCAATAAAATCGTTGACTAAATTGCCTGTTTCTAAAAACAGAAAAATCCTAAATAGCCAATTTACTGGCGGCATGGTATCTATATCGAGTGTATAAATGAGGTGCCCTAAAAATAAACGAAATTCCATTACGGCACTGTATTACAAACAAAATTACGAGTCGAAATAAAAATAATGTTAATAAACCATTGCACGCCAACTCACGGCTGTTTGATGCGACGACATTGTCGGCGGTGGCGCCAGATAGTCCATGTTCGAGTAGTAACCGCCGTAGTTCTGGTGATGATGCGCCGCCGCGTGATGGTGGTGCGGATGGTGATGATGCGGTTGGTGATGGTGGTGATGCGACGAATAACAGTTGCCACCGGTGCTGCCGTTGGTCGAGTAGCCTCCGCTGGAGCCCACTGGAGAGGATCTGGTGCTGTGATGGTGCAAATCCACCAGTCCCGAAGGTGGTTCCGTGATGGCGGGGCTCCATATCGATCCCGGCGTATTACCTCCACCACCTGCGCGATAATAAAAAAAGTTCAAAACGTTACCACTACACTCACTGTATAAAACAATGAAAGGCGACCGAGAAGAGAAAATGAACAGGAAACACAAATAACATATAGCAAAAAAGAAACGGTTTCAGAGAGGAAGAAAAAAAAAATCGACAAATTATAGGCACATCGGCAATAGTTTTCTAACCCGGTAAAAGCTAAATAAATTTGATGTTTAAATCTCTCGTCGAGGTTAAATATATTATATATGTACTGAGCCGGGTGTGTGGATATAGGCGGGCCCGGATAAATGACCCTACAACAAGTCCCCGGGGCGTCACTGTACATAATAGTAATATATACGCGCAGGCCCCTTCGCGCTACGCCACCCACTTTTCGAATCGTAAAACTCACCGCGCGCATTAAACATAAATCGATGGCACGCCTATACGATAATATTGTTGTTCGTGCGCTACACGCGGGATTCATCCTGTCGGGGAACTGCGCGCATATAATAAGGAAGACGGTCCCCGCACACGACACGCCTCCTGTCGTTCCCCTCGAGCATGTGGTCAAAGCCTTACGAGGTCACTTGGCTTCTAAGAGCTACATCGTAAGTGTGCGGACGGTTAAACGGTTCAGGGACTTCACGTGTATTATAATAATACGAGCGCGACCGTTCGGCTTACCGGAACTCGGCAGGTACACGGTAGGTGGTGGTTGTGGCGGAGTGCCGCTCAGTATGGGCTTGATGTATGACGAACCGCCGCCGGGCGGCGACTGTCGACTGGACGACAGCGACGTGCCGGTGGACACGGGCGAGTTGCCGGCCGTCGAACTCGTCACGCCGCCGCCGCCGCCGCCGCCCACGCCGCCGACACCGCCGTTTATCGTCGGCGACATTTTGTTGTTGTTGTTGACCGGCGCGTTGCCCCCGCCGCCGGACGATTTTCCCGACGATTTCTGGCCGTTGTTGCCCGCCGAGTTGTTCCTCGACGACGCCGTCTTGTCCGTTCCCGTGCCGTTGTGGTGTTGCTGCTGGTTCTGTTTCACCTGTTGCCGGCACTTGGCTCTCCGGTTCTTGAACCACACCTGCAACACATCATCACGCCCACGTTTATTATAGGTACATCTGTATAACATCACGATAATATCGTGCGGAGGTTTAAACCGAAATTCGGGTATAAGATTGGCATACCTATGTAATTGATACAACATGATAGGGGTGTATGTCGCTTCCTTTTTATTTATACACGCGTTGACGCTACATACCAGCTCTACTCAGCGCACCCGTTAGGGGGGACCTGCAGACGAGCCATTTAAAAACTTTCGAAATTATGAGTTTGCATCTCTATATAATATAACGAAAGTGCAAAACTTTTGTTGGGCATTTTTCGACATTTTAGATTTATAGCTTGGTTTACGAAGTGAGATTCTTTTTTTACTTTGCCTGTGTTGTTTTGACGTTCGCACAATAATAATATATTTGTGGATCGAATTCGTCAGATTTTTGTTTCGGGTGTATATGCTTCATACGCATACGTGGCGAAATTTTAGACAGGGAAACTCGTAACCTCACTACATCTTTCATTTTTTTTGTTTTTTATTTGTAAAAAGCTTCCTACCATAAGTATAGTATTATGTCGAAAATGATAATAGCACTGAATCGGCTTATTTTGATAAACTATAGAGTGCTTCTTATATAGAGTTTTCTGTATAAGAATACCTAAAATTCACTTGCTCGTTAAGTATAATTTTAAGAGTGCTCGGATACTCGGACATATCCAGCGACACACCGCCATATAGCGTGTCCGCGGTGACTGAGAAATACAACTGCGGTCTATACCATAGGTTCCCAAACTGTGCATCTTGGGGCGCTCTAAGCATTTTTCAGGGTCTCCGTGAAAATTATATTCAGTATAGACTCTATACTGTCCATATATATTTTAATATAACGCAAAAACGACACCGCAGCAGGAAACGTACCTGGTGGAAAACGACGTTACGAGAACATAATGCGGGGCAGTAGTTAGTACGCGTGCAGTGGTGCTTTTCCACGAAACAATAATTCAACTCCAGTATAATATGGCACTGCGGTAATGGCAGAGGATTATCACGCCGCACATAATAACATAATATATGCGTGTATCAATTTCGTGGAGTTCGTCGCGAAGCCGTATACACGATGGCCGATGCGTACCGAAGTCTCGGTCGTCCACGCGTTGTGTAAACATACAAAAAAAAAAAAACTTTGGCCGTTTTCCGCCGCCTGCACCGCCACCACCAAGTCCTATAAGCTTATCGATTTTATATCCAACGCCGGCGTTAACCTAGTTTCTTTGTCTGTTGTGCGCTAAAGAAAAAAAAAATTCACTCGCATGCGCCAACGGGCTTACTATAATGTAATAATAAGCCTTTATAACTTAGGGAAGAGGAAGAATCAAAATACGACCCGCCGATTGTAGTATAATATTATTATATACACATAATCGTAGCGCGATAAATTTCAAAAGTAGGCATATTGTGAATTGTTTTAGTTTTACTATTTATTTTTTTTCTGGTTATCGATGCACCGCGGTAATGTACATCATGCGATTTTAAAATATTCGTATCAAATTATTTTCACGACCGTCCAAATAATAAATATTTCGTAAAATAAATCTGTCATGCATTTATTGGTGCATACTAATCAAAAAAAAAAAAAAAGGGAAATTAATGAAACTCAATAAATATAATTTTGTATAGACGAACAACCAATTTCCGTCTCTTACTGAAAATGTGATTGGAATGATGTGTAGGTACCTACTGCGATGTAGCTTATATCGCCACCGCGACATGACGTTTGAAAATATAAACTTTAAGTCGCAGCGTGTCTGTATGAGTACGTATATATTGTGCAACGATAGTAAATGCTTATCTCGAGTTTGGATTTTTGCGTTGAATTGTAATAGTTATAATACATCGACGAGTGCTTTACTAAAAATGTCGGCCAATGGAAAAGCCTATACATATCGATTCTACTCTAAAGAAATTTTATCTTTATTATAATATTTTAGTACTATTACTGATGAGCTGCAAAAACGATGAAAACGCAAAAGTGGCTGTAATATACGCCGGGGTGTGGGTAAATCGACATAAAATAAGCAATAAGTACCTATGCCTTTTTAGAGTGCGCACCAATTCTCGAATGACGGTTTCACACGCGATCGGGCGTGCACACCGAAGAACCTGCAGCCGAGTGGCCGGAAACGTCTCGTTCGAA
Organism: Pentalonia nigronervosa; assembly: GCA_014851325.1. NCBI lineage: Eukaryota > Metazoa > Arthropoda > Insecta > Hemiptera > Aphididae > Pentalonia > Pentalonia nigronervosa. The sequence goes on along the minus strand of JACXSJ010001684.1, from coordinate 59,140 downwards.
ATCCGTACGCGTCATGATGCGTATAATATAGTAATAATTATCGTATACGATAATATATCATATTATAATTATTATTTTACACTCTCTGCATAATACGATATCGAATTTATTGTCGTCTTGTATTATAGTATCATGTGATGGCATTCATTATGCTTTACACGCGTCGTAATCGTCGTAAAGAAAAACGTTCGCGTGTGCGCATATGTGGTATTATTATAAATAATATTATAATGTACGTCATATTATATTATATTGTATGAGCGACGAATATTTTACCAAGACAATTTATTCCGGGAGCTATCCCTTTTCGCGGCGGCGGCGGCGATTCATTTTATATAATAATATGTAACAGTCGCGGCGGGCGGAAAACGTGACCTCGCACGAGATGCATTGGTTTTACGACCGTGTACCAACCAATACGTGCGCAAACGGATGCGTTTTTATCACAGTATTATAATGATAATAATAATACGAATATTCGGTCGTCGTTAATAATAATATATAATATAATATAGGTATTGTGTAAGGTACACGGCGGCGGCGGAGGGTACGCACCGGAATATTATAGTATAGTAGCCGGTGAACTGTATAATAATATTATACACGCAATACCTACCCACGCTTATTATAATATTATTAAGCAGTCGGCGGGCCGTGCGTACGTATTGTTCCGTGTCACGAACGCGCCTCGCCGTCGCGGGTACCGAATTCAATATAATATTAGTATTTCGTCTGAAAACCGGCCCGAAGCTTAGGTATGTGGTTGCAGCACGATTGGTGGGGACGGCCAGAGAAACAGCGACGGACTGAGACGAGAAAACGGCTGACCGGTTTGCAGCGCGGAAATAACAAAAACCCCACTGCAAAGCTACATAATAATAATATTATTATTGGTAGGTAAACCTCCTGACGGAAAATAGTTGGCCAAATATTTGCTGGCCTTAGAACTCGCGAATTGGTCTCCGTCGTTTGTCCTAATGATTAATTATTGCAACAACGCTAATCGTGCTGTATAATATTGTTATATTATGATTAAAAACCGTTTTCTAAAGACACCAAAACAGTCGTCCGATGGAATGCTGTACTACTGCAGTATTCTTGACTTTGAAGTAAGGACGTTTTGCCGGCTGATTGTAATAGTATTATTTTAAATAATTGGATACAATATTATAATAATATTCGGCATACCCACCTACTCGACTGTAAGACTTATCATTATAAATTTTCGAAGTAAATTTAATTGACCGCCGGCTTTGTGTATTTAGCTCGGCAAAAGTTATCGTGAAGATCACTAATCTTCTCAGCGCAGAATAGTCCAACCTATACGACCTCATCAGCGCCTAATATTATATTGTTGAAATAATACCCTCGGCCCGAGAAAGTCTAATCGGTTGTCCTCGGTCGGTTTTGTCGTACTTTAACAGTATACATCATATTATATAAAAGCATGTCTGGAGCAGGGAAAATCAAAAGTTTGGTGATGACGGAGGGCGAGAGGGGGGCGAATAGTCTACAATGGCGACGTATACAACTGACAGGGCAGATAACACCGTCATTTTTCGCCGGAAGTGTGCGTGGCGGTGATTATTCGCTAGTGAGCTCAAAGTATACCCGCGGCGACCGTTATTGGAAGGGATGGTTAGAATTGGGGTAGGAGGCGGGATTAACTGACGACGGACGAGCTATATACATATATATGCACAGGGTCGGGAAGGGCGACGATAGTAGTTATCCTCCCCAAGTGACGCACGCGCACCACCAAAAAGTACATTCCGCGGTGGAGGGTGGAGGCTCTTCTACTCAGCCGCAGCAGACTGGGGTTATTCGGCCGCGCGCGCACCGCCCCAATCGCCCATTGCAACGGCCTTTATCGTTTTAATGGGAAAAGGGGGTGAGAGGGTGGAATTGTGGTGACGACAAAGTCCCGAACCGACAAACATTATTTTCACTACCTTTCTACCGTTAACTAAAATAATATTCTCTTTAGAGGATTTTCGACATTTTTTTTATTCGTCTACCTAATCTTGAATAACGTCATTGCAAAGTAATGTATAGGATATCTACTGATTTTCTCCATCACACATCAAATGCGACGAAATACGTCATGTTCGCATTCCTGGGGATTATTATTTTCATATTTGTGTTCGATTAATGGATAGATTAAGTAGTTTGGTAAATCTTGAATACTTGGTCAGACATAAAGTATGTCATATCACTCAAATATATATATTTTTTTAATGACATTTCTTGGAATATAAGCACTTTTATGTAAACTGAACATCTATAGACAATATTTATTACACTATAATGCAAACGATAAGAGAAAAACTGGAAATGTGTACACTGTCCCTTAATTTAACCAGTGATTTACCAATACTTTCGATTTCTTGGCTATCTAGAATATTGCCCCCTGTCTATCCAAGACTCTAAGACACTCAAAGCTGATAAGATAGCCCAAATCGCAGTGATAAACCTTTGACAAACAAAAAATATGTAACCAAAATAATTACCTGTACTCTGGATTCGGGCAAGTTGATCTTCAGGGCCACCTCTTCACGCATGAATATGTCCGGATATCGAGTTTTGGCGAACAATGTTTCCAGCACGTCTAACTGCGTCCGGGTGAATGTGGTTCGTTCACGACGTTGCTTTCTCGGGTTTCCGACTGCATATAAAAACAAAAAGCACTCATTATTTTCAACACCGACGATACATACAAAAAATATACAATATATTTATGTTTATATCTTATACATAAAATTCTCCGGTCATAGTGTTTGTTATTAAATTCCCCCGAAATGGCTGGGCCGATTTTTATGAAATTTTTTGTGTATATTTGGTAAATCTGAGAATAGGTCATAGGCTATTTTTAAATCAAAATTTTCATTTTAAAGAGTTGCTCACACAAGTATTTTGAGATTCGCGATGGAAATCAAAAATTATATCTGTTTATTAATGGTTGCTATTGGTTACAACTTACAAATTATAATAGTAATAGTAGAAATAAATTATAGAAATTAGTATTTTATTTTATATAAAAAATATAATTGCCATTAGTTAATGCCGCAAATGTGGTAAACGCATCCATCAAACCGTAGCGTTTACGGACTTGAAATAATAAATGATGTCTCAAATTATATCACACGAGAGTTGAATATACATTGTTATTTTTTTCACGGACAAAGTAAAATTGACATTGATTAAAGTTTATATATATATAAATATAAATGAATGTTTGTTTGTATGTCCTTTATGCACTCATACACTATTCATCCGATCGCCATGAAACTTTTGGAAATCGTTGAGTACACTGCCATGAAGATTTCTAGCATATAACATCCTATTTTACGTACATATTGTATACGCTAAAAATTCTGGGGAAATTGAAAGTACCATTTTTGATAGGATATATATGTTTAATCTCTATTTATTTATCGGGTTTTCAATGGTTATACATTTTACAACTATTATAATTAGTAGAAATATGACATAAACATTTTTTACAAATAAACTTATAAAAAAATAAAACAAATCTTTGGCATGGGCAATCGTTGCAATATTTTTCATGTGTTTCTACCTAATTCTGATTTTACTTACTTACGTACCTCATGGGGCCCACTTGATAATTTACTGCTCACATATTGTCCACAATCTATGCAGTGGATTGCCTACCTAGGTAGTTTAGATTCACGTAAATCACTTGAGATTAATCTTAACATGATATTTGATTCAAGCAACGCTGAGCGGGATAGCTAGTTATATTATATAAAAAGACACTCAAAGCAAAAATCAAATTATTTATGCTATATTATATCGTGTGCAATGACGCTTAATGCCACAAGCACCCCTCCCCACTTACAAAAGGATTTTAGTTTGTAAATTTATATTTATTTTAAAATAAAGTATAAAACGGAAAAAACAAAAGTAATTAGGAATTATATTAATTAAAAGTATAAAATAATATTGTCGCTGTATCACCTATAATTCATTGCATTTGTAATGATAGATCCCAGGCCCGCCCAAATATTAATTGTAAGTTTAAATTATTAATAAAGACAATAAACAACATTTTAAAATTAAAACGCTTTACTTTTACTACACAATAAGTAATAACAATTAACAAAATTATGAGACATTTTTATTTTATAATATCGGTAATATAATAGATTCGGTAACAATAATACGATCAACCTATTTTCAATGTTATTTTATGTGTTGTGAAATTAACCCAATGGTTATAAAAATATAATAATAATAAAAATAATATAGCATAGGAAATATAATCAAATATTGTTAGCTATTTGGTATAATATTTTCGGATAATTTTATTTTATTTGCATTTTAAAATTAAACAAAACATTTACTTTACAAATTAGTTATTGTGTTATTGATAACGTACATTGTTTTTTATTACAATATAATTATTCGATTATGCAGCATGCATTTATATAGTTTCGTTCACTAAAACAACTTATTAACTTTAAAAATAATATTACTGTAGGTTTATTGTAATTTAAATATTTAATGTACAGTAAATATTAATTCATAATTATAACAGAAAAATGACAAAAAAATTGTCTAGCTCAACGAAATAAAAACGAAATTATAGAAATACTATGCAATTCCCGCGCTAATCTAAAATGAAGAAAACGTATACATTATATCATATATCGAATGCATTGAACTCAATATCCAGATTTCTTATGTCCAAACAAGAACCCCGTGGTGTGTGATGGTGCGAATCATGTGGAGAAGTAGGTACTCACATAACCCCACAAATGTCATTGATACGGAAACGACCGAGGACAATAATTCCAAAAAGTCAAATCGGCCAGGCATTGAGTGCAGTCAGTAAATAATAATAATAATATAACAAGCACATAACAATATCTTTCAACAAAAATGGCCAATTGTATGATTTAATTTTTTTTTTTCGTAATTTCATTTTATACACAATTACCTATACCTACAACGTCAAATGCCTATACAATTACAAGCGTATTGTGAACAATTTATTATAAAAAAATAATAAGTAAAATGATTTTCTATAGTACAATGGTTATTGCTGCCAATAGGATAGTTCTGTACATTTGATCAATTAAAAAAAATAATAAAAATAATTTTAATCGAAATATTACGAGTTTATAATTTTAATTAATCTTAATTATTCTTTATCTTGTTTAGTATAATACAGCATAATTGTAGTGTATTAATATAAACTTTATACTACAATCATTCAACCAAAATAATATCTACAAAATATTGGCTAATCCTTATAAATTCTTAAATTTATATTTCAAGTATAAAAACTGTGCTGCACGAGGGAAGAGTATTCGCGGTACAAGCTGTAACCGATAATTTTATTATAAACAATTGAAATGGACGAATACGGTCAAACTACCCCCTCCCCTCCCCCCACCAAAAAAAAAAAAATAGAATAACGGTGTGATAAATAATTATGACATCTGTACGCGACATCGCATCGCCTCGTAGCTTCGCTATTTTGCAATAGACAAATACGAAGATGACGACGGACTGTTTTTGAAAATTCGTAGGCTTAGTATATATAATAATATAATCTGCATAGTATACTGCCCGGCTTATGTAGTATATAATTTATAACAACGTTATACGCTGCAACAATATTTTATTAAATTACAGGCGTATTTCGTTCCAGCGCTGTGATTGTCGGAGAGGATGACGGGGAGTGTTTAATAAGGTTACGCGTCGGCGGCATTCGGGGTAGTATAACTTTACCGTGCTCACAACTCCCCCCTCCCCCTCCCCCTCCCACGGTAGAATCCGAAAACCGGCGATCCTGGCCGTTTTGACGACGACGTGTAGGATATAGCTGATATTGTATATCGCATTATCCATTTCGTTTTATACTCGATTCGCGGACCGCCGCCCCCGGCCGGCTGCCGAGTGATGTCGTCCGTCCATCCGGAATAAAGCAATCGGTCTACACCCGCGGGCGGTGGTCCGACTTTTGCGCCGTTTCCGTCGCCCTATCTCTGCACGCGTATAATATAATAGCGACGTAATTTATTATTTGTCGTCGAGTTCAAAGGTCAGCGGACCGGGTAATGATCCTGGTTTATTGGATTGGCGGCGCGGTTAAAGAGTCAAAGAGCCCGCGGCGGATAATGCGATTTACTGCAATAGTGCACTAACCGCCGTTTATTTTCTCGTAAAAAGTGATTGGGCGCGCGGTTTTGTTCTCTCCTTTGCGAGTGGATATCACGGGAAAAAAAAATAAAAAAAAAACGAAAAATCGACCGAGTTTTTACTTTTGAGTAATATACTTTATAATAATATATAATATAATAAATGACCGGGGAACATTTCGTTTGCGGCGGGTTGGGGAACAGTCGGGTTCCGCGAAATCGAACGACGTTATCGAAAAACTAAAAGAAACAGGCGCGAGTGTAGAACCGATACGCATTATGGTAAACGAACTCTGTTTCTTCGAATGTAATCATATGCCTATCGGACGACACGTCACACATTTGTAAGACATGTTTTCAAAATGATCTTATCTCACGAGATCGTCTCGTTTGATAAATGTATAAACAACCGAGTACAAACCCAACATATAGCTAATGCATGCCACGTGTTTTGCATCTCAAAATGCACGTGCGGTGTGAGAAAAACACGCCAAGACATAATAATATATAGGTCACCGGATTTCGGTACACTCGATTTTTATTTATCAAAGGGTACATATAATTACCCAAAGCTGCACCACGATAACGAAATCGGTTTAAATAGAAAATAATTAATCATTCACAATATTAACACCATACATTCAAAATGTTGTCCACTACTATCATTGCCACATGTGACCCATTAATCATAATATTGTAAGTATGCGAACATCAGGGTACCGCCTTTGTTTGCGATCCGACCGACACAAATTTCTTATCCCAAAAATTGTGTATACCACCCACATAAGCAATAAGTTAGTATTTCATATTTTATATTTTTATATTTTTAATTTCTTATATTATTAATGTTGACGTCAGCGACGGTTTAACTATAATTTCATCTCCTGTACACACATCTCGGATATGTCTTCATTTCCACTTTTGTTTTTGAAATGCCTACCGCCAAGGATAACTCGTGAAGTACAAGTACACTGCACACTTCAAAAAAATCCTACAGGCAGCAGAGGATCGACGATTTTAATAAACTCGCGAGCGTTGGTATAAAGACGTAACAAATATATATTATGCATGTACATAAATAGGTATATCTACTTTGGACGGTAAGTTAAGTTTCCTTATGCTTTTTATTATTGTTTTACCAAATATATTATTCTGTATATATCTAAACTATTAAGTGATAATTATTGTCAATCAATGTGTATGAACGTTAAAAGACCATTCCGCGAACTTCAATATGTACCATGTATATGTTATTCATATTAGGTATATTATATTATTATAGCTGTACACATTTTTTTTCTAGTAAAACGGTTTTTAATTATTTTTTGCATCCTTTTTAAGCTCTAATATATATATATATATATATATATTATTCCCATAACAAAAATCACTGGTCCTTCTGCACTGTGGGGACGATCATTACGCAGTTAGCGCCTCTCGTATATCTCTTTGTGTGGTCCGTCGACATGACTTCGTGGTTGAGGTTACACGAGTTATGCAATATATTAAAACATAGGTTTACGAGAAAAGTCTCTGAATTATGATACACTCCTATTTTCAGACTGTTAAAGATTATAGGATTTTTGAGTAAACCGAAACGTTTTTACATCGCATTATTGTTAAAATATAACAAAAGATTTAATTCGCGTACGCGTCGAATTTCATACGATAAAATATCGGCTGATTTTATATATGACATAGTCAAACCAACATTATACGTTCGTTTATCCCTCAAATTTTGGTAAAAACATGCATCGATTGCTATTGGTTTCTGTGTATTTCACAAGGGACGCTTATGCAGTTGTATTCGGCGATCATTTGTTACTATTATATGAATTTATGATATAATATCAGTATATGATACACAACCTAGACTTATGTGTTTATTGCAGGGCTTGCATTTGAAATCAAAACTTCGTTTTACGTTATTTACAATCTAAACTTTATACAATTTTTGCGTTTATCGTTAAAAATAATATCTAATGCGAGGAATGGCCCGGATACGGAATATAATAAATTCTTGAATTGATCGCTAAATCACGTGAAATAAATGTTTTTACGAAATCAATATTATAACTTTTAAGTAAATGAATTTTAAATTATTTCGTTTTGCATTATTTTTTGTACATATAATGATATTCTATGAATTACGTTTTGTGTTATGTTTTGTTTAATGATATATTATCAATTTTGTAAATCGTTATGTTTTATTTTGTGGTATTTAATATTATTTTTGTTTACCGTTTCTCGTTTTAATTACGTTTAAAAATTTCAATTGTTTTTGGTCATATATAACGTTATAATCATAACGTTACTATAACGTTTGCAAGCACTGATTTACGTTGGGTGCATCAGGCACAATATGTGTATTTTGATTTTAATAAAGTGCAGTGCCGCGGACTAAATTATAATATTATATAGGTATTGTATTATGTATTCTCGAGCACGTTATTATTGTTTCATATCGACTACGACGACTGGCGAGAAGATAGTATGTAAAAAGCCATACAATAGTCGTTGAAAATATTAGGTCACCGTCGTCGTAATCGGTACGAATGATGGGAATCAAATTACGATGACGTAGGTAAAACACCACTGTTTTCCCTATAGAGTTTTAGATACATATATATATAATATAATAGCTATCATACTATAGTGGTGTCGTATTGATAAAATGTATAGTTACACAGTTACATTGGAGGAATATCTACGATTTTTATTCCTTTTAAGATTCAAAAAATTGTAAAAAAAATCGTAAATTTATACTCAGCAAAGATTGTACCTTAAGAACACAACACGAGCTTTCTATTGATGCGAAGTTGCAAAAAGATTTGAAATACAGAACACAAATAATAGTTAAAAATCAGTTTAAAATAATTTTTCTGGTTTACACTACTTAGTTATTAATTATAATGTATCAATTTTAGTAAATAAATTGGAATATGACGAAAATTTACCACAGCCTACAAGTTTTGTACTGTAATTTGTATTGTGTACCTAACAAAAATATCAATAGGTAGAGGACTAGAGGAAATACTCTAAATATGGAATATCATTTTGTTTTACACTCTTATAGAATAAATAATAATATAAATCAAACACCATTTACATGATTTTAAAGGAAAATTAGTATAGAATTCATTTTTTTGTGGGTTTAGTACTGAAAACTTTATGATTCAATACAATGATTAAAATGTAAAAAAATTTTTTTTTAAACCTCACTTGTGGTTTACCTATAATACGATGTATATACAGCAATATAGCAATATATATATAAAGAGTGGTGTAGTGAGAGAGTCATTTTATTTTTGATTTAATGGTCTCCTTCGAAGAATAAATTGATATATTATTTGTAATGGTGGCATCTGAGTTAAAATCCGTATCGTGTACGGTTCATAAAATATTTGTTGAATCGGTATTGTTACATGCACTCCATGACTTTCAAGTTATTGTGTTGTGCGCTTGTAAAAGAAATTGACATTTTTGGTGACCAACATTGAAAAAAAATCTGAGTTGTTTTTTTTTTTTTTTTATCTTGTATATGTTGTTCACGCTCATCTAATATATTTGTACCAATATTATACTGTGTATTTTCAAATGTTGATACCATTTGAAAATATAAATAATTTTACTCATAGATAATTGTTATTTAGTTATTACTTATAAGTATTATATTAAGGCTCAGATTTTCACGTATCTACCAATTTATAAAACTAAATTATATAAAAAAAGATTCAAAATATTTATAAATATTAGGTAGGTGTCTATGTAATAATAACGTTAAATGGTTCATAAAGTGAAATATTTATATTTTATGAAAGCAACTATATGTAAATATTCTACATATTCTATCTTCAATTAACTATATAGGCACGTAAAACACCACATAAAACTATAATATATTTTGTTATATGCTTTGTGTATGTAATTGTTTTATTAGTTACATTACAATTATAAAAAGATTTCAAGTTTATTATTTGTCAATACTTAATACTAAAGCGTATAATTTGAAGTAGTTTTCAGTAATTTAAATTCCTACAGTATTTATGTATTAAAATATATTATTGAATAATATGACAGTTCGTTTTATTCTGATTAAGTTGGTAAATTTTGTTTTATAAAAAATATGTGTCCATATATTTAAATCTTAGCTATATTATTATTACTTGTTAGTATTATTATAATACATTACGTTAACTACTTACCATCTCAAATAGACAAAGATTTACGTAAGTTTGCTGGGTATAATCATATTATTAATATATAATAATAAATAATGCATTAAACGCATTTTGAAAATAAAATATAACATTAGTCAAATTTCGTTTAAACATAATGTTTATAAAATATTTATTATTTGTTGGTTATTTGAAACTGTACTTAATCAGTCATCTTTACCGTAAAAAAACGCATACTATAACTAATATAATATATTATTATACATACAGAAATTCAGTGGGTTTGTACACACAGTATTACATTTTATTGTAACACATGCAGACGGTTTTACCTATATATGGCTAACCAGTTGACTCATTCATAAATAAATAAATATATATTATGCATAGGTATTTTCTGTGCATTTGATCAGTTTTTGTTTTCTCGTTAGGTTGAATATTATTGTACTACGATTCATCTCTAGGAGAAAAAAATGATTCCAATGAAAATGAATTGTGATATCAAGAGCGGCGTGTCGTTTGACACATCCGACAAAATGCCCTGCAGCAGGGTTCTAATAAATCGAGTTTTTTGAAGCCGAGTAATTTATTGTCTATTTTATAACGATATCATTGATCGTGCGGTTATTCATAATATTATAAGGGGATTCAAAACGGAAATTTATATTAAGGGGTTGCATATATGTGTACGTGTGTAGTGAATCTCGTATAATGCATGTATTACACTTACGCGGCGCGTTTGTTGTACGAGAGAAGTAAATTATTGTTTGTAAATCAGCGTGTGGCCCACACAAACGTGCAAACAAACACAATATGCCATATAATAAGAGAGTAGGTATATAATATGTACTGTGCAGTAGAATATTACAATAATCTGTTTCCCACACACGAGCTACGAATCAGACCCATAAAAATCCTAACAAAATTACGACCTCTAAGAATTATCCGCCGTTTTTAACTCTGTAAAAGTATTATAGTTAAGTTATATTATAGTGGACCTATGGTTTTTTCTTTTTCTGAAGTTTCTCGACGTTATCGCGGTAGTAAAGGTTAGATTAAATGTGTCATTTATTTAGTTTTTAGTGTTAATTGATATAAATAATATGTATTATATTATTCACGTTTTAATAACAAACACAATGCTTGAACACACTTTTTCTATTTGGAGCAACGAAAATCAATTTACAAGCATTAATTTTAAAGATAAGTGAAATTAATTTGATTTAATTTGATTAAAAAAATTATTTGAAGTAGTTGTAATTTTGTCAGGCTTAAATAAGTTTTATAGGTCTAAATTATAAAAAAAATTACATCACTTCAGAAAAAAAAATCAATCGATATAATTGTTTTTCTTATTTAGTGATCATGTACCTACGATTTATTTAAATCATAGGTATATTCTTATAGTACAACTATCATACCTACTCGTTGAGTATTTAATAAACATATTATTTAAACACTTTTTATTATCTACTATGAAAAATGTTGTAATACTTTTCAAGCGATGCGTATTCAACAATATTGAACATATTTTTGTTTATACGTTCGTCACGATAACGATAAAAAAAAATTTACTGTGTATTTTATAGGTTTGTTTAGTAGGTATGAATAAAGGAACATTTAAAGTATTCTACACAGTATACTTCAATAAATGGTTGTATTTAATATAAGTTTTTTTAGTGTATATATAAGCGTACTGTTATACTTGTTTTTCATTCTTATATCCTTATATTTGAAAGTGTTTTATATACAGGTACTTTTAACGGTTAAATATCAACTACTATTTGTTGCAATACAAATACATAGGTACAATATTCATACATACATACATATATACTGCAAAAACACATACATTATAATAAACACAACACACGTCATACACACAAACTATATAATATATTATTATTATTATTATTATAGTCCCTACCGGGCGTGATTTCCGTTATTGTATCATATAATATAATGGTTGGGATTCGACATTTTGATCGTGGGGCGTAAAGTATTTGGCAATTTGGCATACCCGTACTACCAATATCATTTTATATAAATATATATATACCTACACACTACACGTAGATATATACAGAAAAAACTTACTAGAGATGACATAATGCTGTGTGGATACACATATTATAGGCTGTAGTGATATAATAGGGGCAATCGTTCCGAGCCACATATTATATATAAAAGATTTTTTTTGTTGAATTAGATTTATAGAAAATAAAAATACACCATTATTATTGCGTACAAGGTGTCACGGTATGAAATATTATAAAACAGTGGTAGGTATACCTATTCAATAGGGTCTATTCAGGTCGGAACTGGAACGCTGTTTGTCGCTATATTTGTACAGAAAAAAACTGTTCAACAAACGGTTAATAGTGTATACAGTACACTATATAAATAAATTTATGATATGACAATAATTGTTAGACTCGGGCAGACTCGTTTTTTTTTCACTCATTCTCAGAAAAACTACTTAGTTAAAGCAATATAAATTGAGGGTTTGGTGTATGGTCACCCTCGAAGTATAAAATCAATTTATCAACCACGTAATTGGAATTCGGTTGTTTTACACACACATGGTGTACACTATTTTCTGACAAAACTGAACATTTTACATCATCATACAGATAATAGGTAATAGTTTTAAAATTGAAATATTATCACAGTGATTAAATTATTAAAATATATTCCAATGCGTTTATACGCACATTTATTTATTTTTTTAAACAGAGCAATACTGCCATGTCTGGCGTATAAATCTTTATATATGTACGAACTTTTACAGATACAATTTGAAATGCCAATCAAGAATAATAAATAACGGGTAATTTGATTTTTTCAAAGAAAACCGGTCAATCTCACAAGAAAAATGAACGAAAGAATAGCAATCATTTTGGAATATTATTTTAACACAAAATCATGACAATTGGGTATCTTTAGAATGTTTAGTTATAGAAATCTACTAAAATAATGGTTTAAAGAAATAATTGGCATTTGGCAGAATACAATTTTAAATATTCAAGCATTTTCAAGCAATTTTCGCAAATCAAATCGTATCATTTATTATTATTCGTTAATCATATAGTTAGTCTTAGTCACAAAACTCATAATTTAAAGAACTACGTTATTATATTGTACCTGCACCAATATGATATTGTATATTATTTGTAGAATTAAATTAAATTATACTATGAAAAAACTAGGAATTTAAAATAATCGCATTCTATTATTAAAAATTAAAATGCAACCAAGGTCCATGATTAATTGTATGTAGCTTTATTTTTATTTATTGTAAAATACATTTTTAATTATTGTATTGCATCAAACAGACACATATAGGATGTGATACTGAATATTTATCGATATGCATGAATTTGAAAACAATCCTCAGAAAATTCGAACAGTCGTTAAATCGTAGCTTTATTGTTCAACGCTACAGCACTCTGTACACAAGACACACACACACGCGGCGGAAACCCGACCAACTAGATACCTACCTAAATCAAGTGCAGGATGTATGCAGGATGCGGTTTCCCGTAAGAATGGTGTGATGGGAAAACGAGAAGTCCCGACTACAACGACATTAAAGCTGTACATTATGCTTTAACCACCGCGGACTTGAGCGCCATACGCGCACAAATAGTTTGTAAAAGTAGTTTCACGCGAAAGAGAACCGCTCAGGCTACGGTCATGGTTGAGAAACAAAACGCCTAAACGGTGCAGAACAGACAATGCCGTTTGAGGTGTCGGAACGTTTTTATATTTTTGATAGACGCAAAAAAAAAATTGTTACAATCCTAAATGGTTCTTTTTTGTGCGAAACGCGGAGACTAAACGAACGATTTACGTATCGCGGTATGTATATATATATGCACACAATATTAAATATTATATTATTATTATTATTATGCTTACGGTGATTGAACAGGGACAACGTGGTGGAATGATGGTGATGGTAGTTCTGACCGGCCGCCGTCGGGTAACAGCCCATGCTGGTCTGCAGCGAGTCCATCAGTCCGATGCTGTTGACGGCGGCGTACGGCGAAGACGCCGCCGAGTTCTTGAGGTGGTATGCGGCTGCGGCGGCCTGCATGGACGAGCCTAGTGACGGCGGCGCGCCGCCCGAGCCACCCGCGGCGGCGAACGCTGCGGCCGCGGCAGTAGCAGGGAAACCGCCCAAATCCCCGCCGCTCTCCTGGCTGCATCTGTTCGAGTGGGAAGAAAAACAGAAAAAAAAATGCCAAAAGCAAACGATTAATAAAAACCAGTGTGTTTACAACAAAAATAATAGTTTATGACAATAATATTACGATGATGGTAGTACGGAAAAAAGAATTTGAAAAATAAAAAAACCAAAAACAACCACAATACATAAATGTATTACAGTTTAAAATATAATGATATACGTATATTATAATATATTGTAACAGTGGCAGTGTTACTGTGAAGTAAAGGAGTCAATATGATTTTAGTGTCGTCGAAAAAAAATATGTAAAAAGTCGAGGCATACATAAAACCCAGCTCAACGACTTATATATATATATATTATTGTAAAGCAGAGGCACATTAAAACGTTTACATAATATTATATTATAAACGCACGCGTATAGATATTATATACATTGTGTAAAACGTTTTGTATGCATCACATAAATACATAATAGATTCACTTTTGTACAAACCATTTTTTAAAACCGTTTTAGGAATGAGTGCATAATGTTATTATTAATATATACATCATAATTATCTACTTAAAACATTATAAGTATAATATACGTGGTATTTGGATATTTAATAATAATATATTAATTATATGTTCTATAATAAACATGCAATTATTGTATTTTAACAGTGTGTTAAATCCGTAGTACTAAACTGTATAATGTGAGACGTAAATATGATAAACCCGAAATTACGTCAGTCACTTCTCAAATCCGTCATCGAAAAAACAATATCTTGTCACGCAGCTTTAAAGTCTAAACTCGTGGATGCTTATCCTATAATATTATATGTTTTACACGTCCACATTTCTATTTGGAGGATGAGAGTATTCTTAAATTATCACTTTGACACTAAATAATTTTATCACCATTGTAGCAGACTATCAAAGTTAAAGCGATATGCAAGTCTGCATTTCAACATAAAAGACGCGTATAAATAACTGGTTGGTCATTTTTCTTCAAATAATTTGACATTTCGACTCCCAATACGAGTGTATCTTTTTCATGTAATTTCCCTACAAGTTTCTCCTGGTTAACCGCAAATTTTACGCTATGATTGAAGTTCTTCGGTTGATTTTATATTTTTACCATTCCTCAAACAGAACTTACTATCTGCTGATCGATCTGCAGCACATTAAGTCTATCGAGGGATTCGTCATTCGATTTGTATTTTGGGTTATGCCGGCTGGATCAGTAAAATAACGAGGTTGATGACCAACTAGCAACACGTAGCGAAATAACTTATTCTTCGTTGTGCGTGAAAAATGTTTGCGTCTATGTATTGTAATTTAATAATATTATTTAATATAAATAATAAGTTAATGATAAAACGTTAGTTACAGTGTACAAAAAAAAAAAAAAAAACAAAAATATAGCGATTTCTAATACTAAAGCATTCGAATGCTAATTTACATTAACAGACACTTAAATTATTACAATACTACTAATAAAAATAGAGTAGG
>JACXSJ010001684.1:23984-43006 GCA_014851325.1 Pentalonia nigronervosa | reverse complement strand
TGGATTAAATAACTTGACCTTCAAATTCAGAAAAGTTACTATTTTCGATACACGTTAACATTTTATGTTTATTTCACTAATAATTTGATTTAATTTAGATTTTATTGCAATTAAATTTTAATTGTTTATTGTTTTAATTATATTTTAAATTATTAATTTATTGTGTTGTACTGCTTAAACCATATATAATATAATATATATTGAAACACAAATAAAATAAGAATATATATCATACAGATACAACTTTTTAGCAAAAGCATCGGGCGAGCCGCTTTTTGTGCATAATCCACATCGGGCTTAGTTTGAAAACATATCTTTATCCTCCGATATGAATTAGCGGCAGCCGATCTTATAGTAATAATACATAACGGTTTTGTGTTGTATATATACTATTATTATAATATGTTTAAACGACGCACACGCATCCAAGTCAAATAATAATAATAATAATAATATTATATTAGTTACCGCCACTGATTCGGTGCTAGAACGTCATCAACAATCACGCGAGTATGCAAAGTATTATGATGTATAGTAAAAAACTAATAACTAAGATTGTTGATATTTACGTGTATAAGTGTACGCTGTCGTTGTTATTTTTATACAGTAATTTTCGTTGTATGATTATTGGTATATTAAATATTCAAGATTTTGCGTACACAATGAATAAAATCATGAAACACTCGGCGTAGATGATTTATTAGGTAGGTAATAATAATAAAACTAATAAATGCATAAAAAAAAAAAATATTAGCAAAATATATAAATTATGATACAAAACAAATCTGGTATAGTTTCGATTTTTATTATTTAGATATGTACCTAATAGAAATCAATAATGCGACAACGCTATATATTGTATAAATTATATTATGATGGTTGCAACAAATAAATTATTTTAAAACTGAAATTTTTTTTCAAAATTACCAAAATTAATTTTTAAATTTTTTATTAATAAAAAAATATTTATAATCTATGCAAGAATAGCACAATAAGCAAATAGATAATTAATGCATATTTTAACTGTGAAATAATATTAGGAGGGAGACCAACCAGTGATGGAACCCAACATGATACATCATGGCAATATTTTCACTTGACTCAATGGGTGGGATTTATGGGTTTTGTATTAGGTAAGATTTGCGATATTAATGGGTTAGAATAACATTTAGTTTTTAATAAAAATATCTGTAATGCTTGATGGTTAATTAGTTGACTGATTCGATTTTAAGGTAAAAATGTAATGTGGAGTTGGATACAAACCAAAATGCGGAGATTATTTATACGGAGAGTGATCGATGACTGGAATGCTTGTATAGTGCGAATTTGGGACGGCTTAACACAGCCATAAATTTGGGTTGCGTATTGGTTGTAAAAGAGACTTTCACGTAATAAATTTGGTACGGATTGAGAGCTTTAATTTTAAAATTGGACGAAGTAGATGTAGTCGGTTGTTGAGGGTTATTCTTAGATAATATGGTGCAGGTAAAAGAAGTTTGAGATTTTATAGTAGGCCTTCATCGGTCGAAAGTTTGCTCTACGTCCAGGAAGATACCTGGAAAAAAATACTTCATTTTGAAAGAAGATATTTTGTCTGTTAATCTATGGATTTGGTGGACAGTGACATTTTTTGCTCTAAAATCAAATTGAGAGTTTGGGACAAGATTGTGAGTTTCATTATAGGCCTGACTTTTTTAAATATTATTTTTTTTAACAGATAAGCTAAAGTTGGAAGTAAACTTATTAATCCATAGGAAGTGGCTAGGGTTTTTGATTTATTTGGTTTTGGTATAAGTATTACAATTGACAATTTCCATATTGGTGGGAAATATGAAAGTCTTAACATAGCGTTGAAGATAAAAGTAATTAGTGGGTTAAATAAAATGGGTTTGCGAGGAAAATTTTCAAAGACTTTATTGGTAATTAGATCATTTTTTTTTAATTAAAAATAATATTTCATTTGGCGAGGTATGTTTAGCAGGTAACGACATAGGGAGAGAGGTATTGATAAATTGTTTGACAGTTTCTAAATTTTTCGAGTTTGGTATTATATCAATGTGTGCAGAGAATATTTTTGAATAGTGTTTACCCAATAGATTAGCTTTTTCGATATTAGAGATGGTCAAAGAGCTATTTGAATCAGTTAAGGGAGGGAGTTGTTCTTTTATTCTAAGTACATTTTTGGTTGTTTTCCAAAGAGAACCGTCTGTTAGGTTTAGAAATTAGTATTTATTAAATTAATTATTATACTATTAAAATGTTATTAATGTTTATGTAGAAAACTTGGTATATTTTTTACATTATTATTGTTATTATTATTTATTAAGTGTTTTGAAAAATCAAGTTATTTTAACAAAATGTAGATGAAACAAAAATCAATATTTCTGCACAGTTTAACGTAGTATAATCAAAATCAATAGAGTGTACGCACATGAAATATTCAATAAAATACTAACAAATAAATCCTGCTCGACTACTCCATGGCCTTCGAATGACGTAGAGGAGTGAGGGACGGACTCCGTTGAACCATAAAAAAACAGTTTAGAATAATTTACGTAAAATAATGTACGTTTGATCCGAGGAACTTATCAATAGCGACGATTAGGAGGCGGATTTCGATGATTTTTATTAATTTATTTTTATTTATTTTTATTAATTAAGGCCAGTCGGCTTTTATAACAATATTGACAAAAGTATACAAAAAAAAAAAATATAATACAATATATATATACGTAAAACTATAATAATAAAGAATTTATGTGTTCTACATGAATACAAATGATAAATGTTTCTAAATATGAAATTATTAATAATTATTAAATATAGTCTTCATTCTTATTAGGGGAGCATTTCTTCCAAAGTTGCCACAGCCTAGTGGAATATAAAAGAAGTCTTTATTACGAGTATTACCAGGGATGCTGATGCTAAGTCGTTCCAGTATTCGAGGTGCGTCGATGTTACCATTAATCAACGACTGAGTAAAACGATAGGTAAAAATAATTCGACGTTCAAAAAGTGATTTGAATTTAAATATGTTATTAATGATCCTGTAATCGTGAGGAGGATACATTACATTGAGGCTGTGCCCTGCGAAGTTTAAGAAGAGGTTTTGAACTTTGTCGAGTCTCCGAGTGTTACTAATCGTGTAAGGAGACCCGATAATAGCTCCGTACTCCAAAAGTGATTGTATATGGAAGTTGTAGAGTATAGAAAGGCATTTTGGATTATCAGTTTGAAAAGTGTCTCCTAAGAACATGTAGCGCTTTATCAGCGACAAAGGAATCCGAGATCTTAAACTTGGTTAACACGTTCAAATGGCTGTCCGTTTAAGCAGTAATCATATTTCAGGTTTCTACGGGAACGATAGAAAGACATTACTTTGCATTTACTTGTATTCAGTGATAATCCAAAAATGTTCACCAATTTGTAAATTTATCTAAAATATTCTGGAGGGAATTTTTTTTTTTATGGTACACTACTACGTTGTACAAACGGGACTTTTTAACGTTAGGAGTTTCTAACCGCCGCCAATGTGTCTGCGTGAACGAAAAGCGAGGGCGGCCGTCGGACTGCATATTATATAATATATTATGTGCACACGAACAATAATATATGGCGGGCAGTGTTAACCGTACGCAACACTTCTCGATGGGCAGCACAAGTCGGGTATGCGTATCTATGTGATATACAAATTGTATGTTATATACAATATATATTATAATATTATTATTATTATTATTATTATTATTATTATGTATAGTACGGACGGCCGAACAAACATATTTTATAGTTTTGTGCGTGCGCGGTGGTCATTGTTCGCGCCCAACGCGTACGTGTCTTTTCCGGCATTCGCGGCTGCCAGCGGGTAAGGGCCTCGTCCGCGTCTGTATAATAATATTGTACCAGCACAGTCGTATTCCTCCGACAAAACGGTGTTTTTACACGCATAATATACCTATGCAACTCGTATATAATACATACCTATCTCGTATATATATATTTTTACATAATATGTGTATAGGTATATAGTACAAGTGTGATGGTATTATATACACACGATAATGTGTGTGCATATGAATCGTGGACCTACGGCACTGTCAGCATCCGGACAACAGACGGTCGGTGAGACAGTCTTTTTTATTATTTTTCTTCGTCTCTTCTTTTTCTCTTCCAGAGACAAGGTCCCCGCCACGAACACCCACGCACCCGTTGTAGGTACACTATATATAATAGAATACTGCAGCGGAGAAACTCTTATAATGGGCGTGTGTGTGATTTTATATTAAGTATATAGTTCAACCGCTAAATCGGACATGCACGATAGTCGGTCACAAGTCGGCTTTTTACGACCACCGGAACTGTTAGGAGGCACCTAACCTATATCTATATTACCTGCAAGGCATTATTACATGTATATGTAGAACAAGAATAGTAGGCTCGCCGACAAATAGACCGGCGCTATATATCATATCATACGTGTTGTGTACATTAGAACGCAAGCCGTGATTATCGACTGCATCTGTCGCTGCGTGTAGGCGCTATTATTGTCATTGTGTTTTGGTTTTTTCTCCGTGTAGATCGGATCCAGATCACGCTTTGATTACGATGATAATTGCAATTTGCACAAAGTTACTTATTATTTTTTTTTTTCTAGGGTCTTCTGTATTCTGCAGATTTCTTTTCAACGATTCCACCGAATGAAGTCGATTTCGAATGGGACCTGTTTTGTAAAATATATATACATATATTATGTGTATATCGACGTTACGATAGGTAGAACTCGGATAGCACGAGAAGGTCAGCAGCTCGGTCTATCAATTCTTCTGTCTCACAACGACGCAGACAACAATAATAATTAATACCATAATAATTCCAACTTGAAAGATTATGCTCATAGAATATAATTTAATCCCCTTAATAAAACAATTAAAACGTTTAATATAATATGTAGTGTTTAGAAAACATAATTACACAAGTAGCTTTTGGATTTTCTAGATTTATTTTCATTTTAATTGTCCCCATTAAGTGGTTTTTCTTTGACGGTTTTAACACATTTAAATAACGTTTTGATGTACCGAATTTCCAAGAAAGTCAATTCTATAGATTGTATAACGATTATACAAAATGAATGCGGTTTCTGAAGCTCCGACAAACACTCCGGGATCAAATAAAAATGGGTTCAAAAATCGGAAATCTCGGAATCTCTTTGACTCGTTCTTAGTAAATTGTACTTGATATTTATGAGTTGTCTTAGTCTGATGTATTACACAAAGATATTATTATAACATTTATATATATAGGTACGCGATATGATATGATTGTACTGTTGGGTCGGTCCAGGTCCTAGACCTAGTGGCTGGCATTTCCATTGTCACACTATATTATATTGTTATATTGTAGTAAAAAGGACCGATCGTCCGAATCTCAGTCGACGATTTTTTTTGTACAAGACACGTACCAACACGACCAATCACAATAAACCTCAGTTTACGTTTACTATTATTATTATTATTATTATTGGTGAATGTATTATCATCGTTATTATTGTTTGAAAGACACTCAGGTTTAAACGAACTACGTCTTTTACATACGATCAATAATAATAATAATAATAATAATAATAATAATAATATTGTATTTTATTATACGTTACCGACAATGGCAATGTATAATAAAATATAATAATGCTTTACCACGGAGACAGTAAAATAACAAGGCGCATCAGTAGGTACCAGATTTCGAGAGAACAATCTTGAGATACAACGAGAGAAATTTAAAAATCGAATGTTCACAACAAAAATACCGTCATATCTATTTACTAAGGGATAAAAACCCTTACCACTCTTATAGGTACAATACGCACTGATCTTATGGTCACCGCCGACCATAATTATTATTGTTGTTATATAATATTACGCTTACAATAATCAATATGAGAAAGATATATATAGATTTGTATACCATATATACCCAACGTGACACAATAATACCGAATTCCGCGTTATTACGTCGTATATGTGCTAAACAAGACCGAACAATCGACGATACACATAATACATATACCAACGCTTTTATTCAATGGTGTTATATACTTACAAGCAACACCGAACCTCCGATGAGAGTGTCGCACTTGCCGCCGACATCGTCTCAAAACGAACACGAAAAATAGTGATAATCGCAACGTGTGATAATATAGAAATACAGTCGATAGGTACTACTTTGTACCGCATCGCGATCGTAGGCATGCAATGTACATATAATATTATAATTTATAAAAATACGGGTTTAGGGGCACATAGTTCGTGTGTACACATATATATGTGTATTTACATATATACGGTATATTGTATATATTGTGTGCAGACGGACAAAAATAATATTTAACACGACTACAAAACTTACCCAGATGACAGGCTATTTGGCCACATAAGATGTCGATGACACCTGTAACAGAACAAAAGTAAAAAAAAACTATTAGTAAACGTTTCTGTACATATATAACAGCTGCAGAGAAGACCACGATCCTCGCCATCCGCGCACGAATCGTTTTCGCGGTCCTATTAAACATCTATATACTATTCTATTGTACATATATTCATAATTTATTATAAACACCAGCGATAATGAGCAACGGTTGAATCGTATCTGCGGAGCGTGTATGACACATATTATCAAAAATAATTAAAAATACCTATTTTGGATTTACAGTGGACAGCTACGATACCTGCAGCGCTCCGTATGACCGTCGTCGTATCAGTAAGATACCTCTACCTATTTTCCGACCGTATGCAGACACCTCGCTGTCGAGTAAAAAAGTCGAGTACTCGTGCTGTAGGCACGCGGCGATTATGTAGGTATTACACGTTATTACCTATTATTATACTATAGATTTACAACCAGAGGTACTACAATAACACCACTATAACTACAATGTATACACAACCGCTGTATGTATAGGTACAGCTTTGTGTGTTATATAATATCGTTGTATATATTATGTACCATGTACATAGGTAAGACAATAAACACGTACGTCAATCGCTGTACGATGACGTCAATGAGAGCGGTTGCAGTCGAGTGCCGTGCGATAATATAGTACATTGGTACAATACAATATATACATAATATTATAGTCCGCTAATACATAGAGATACATATGATATAATAATAATTAATAAACATAATGATGTTACGTGTGTAATGGGAGCAGACCGCCGGCGAGTGGTCACCTGCACGACATCATCAGCAATTAAATAATTATTATCGTTAAGCCATAATACGAGCGGCTCGACGGTATGTAGAAGCAATAATAACATTATAATACATCTATACAATAATATAATATTACCCATATGTGTGTATCGAGGTACCCATCACGTTCTCGGCTACTTAATGTATGTATAAAAGGAGTGCGTACCTATACATATATATATATATATATATTAGGTACCTAATGTGTGCCGCCCCGGTCGATTGTTGTTTGCTTATAGTTCGAAACGTTTAGCGGGTGTTGCCGGCCTGTCCGATATGTCGAACGTACATCATCGTCGCGATAATAAGTACGAGATGAAAATATAAACTCGTCGCCGAGGGGGCGGGTGGCGAGAACGGTCTTACGCGTACAACTATATGTTGCCAGGGAACGTTATTATCACGAAAAAACACTACAAACTCACTGGGGCGACTCGGCCATTGTACTGCGTGTGTATACGAGTACCTGTCACCGCCGGTGGACCTTCTCGGAACGCATATTTGGAAAAAAATAAAGAGATTTTTATTTGATTTTAACGCGTGCGTTTTATTTGTATTCATTATGGAGACGGACAATGAGATTCCGGTGTCCGGCTATTGGCGTGTCATGCGTTTTCGTTCGTGCGGTGCGAGATCGCCGCCGCCACCACCTGCGGCAACGACATCAAAAATATAATAATATGCTCTGCAATACATCAATAATAACGCTCTCGGAAACGATTTGGCAAGACATTTCGCGGTCTCGGGACGAAAAGGGTTCTTTTATTTTCTAATGGTGTTACACGCGTTTCCGGTGCTTCGGGTTATGACGATTTTTAAAACGGTGGGTTAGCAAAGAAAATATACCGAGTTTGCCTGTATAAAAATCACTTAATGTACGAAGTAATAATTCGTCTTGAAATCGTATATTTCGAAAGCTTTGAACGGTTTTTAATGTTTACTTTAATATTATAATTTACCTATACTAATAAGACTTGTGAAAGAACAGAAAAAGGTTACGGAATAGTCTGATATAGGCACCTATTAAAATGTAGATATATATTATAAAAATTAAATAATGTTATACCTACATTTACATAGGTAGGCAGTATATATACAATATTCGATTGGAAAATCGTAGGCCATTCGAGTGTTTTGTATAATACATATGTGTGATGTGTCAACAATCGGTATTAATAATGCTCGGTGTTTTCGATAGTAGTTCGAGTGTCAACGCGCTTTATCGTTATGGCACTCGAGTATTGTACCTACAACTTTCGAGAGGACAGCAAACACGGAAAATACGATTGTTATCAGATTCCGATAACGCGAAATTATTTCATACGAAGTACACATCACGACGAACGGCTGCGGTGGCGACGACCGTTGCGGATAGAAGATATAAATTATTTCAAACATCGTCACTACATCCTGAAGACAGAACTACTGAACTAGGATTTACCCATTGCAGACTTTCCAGCTAATTAACACACTGTACCCGTAAAGCAATATTTAATTGATGACTATATTATATTTATCATATTCTACTAAATTGTATATACTGATGTAATAATTTATTTATATATTTACGTTATATTACGATCCCGTATACATGAACGGTAATTTTTTAAACGATTTTTGACTGAAGGCGTCTGCGATGTATACCGATATAATACGGTATATGTGGACAGATAAAGTATATAGGTAGCGATTATATAGAACGTGTATATTAAATATAATCATAAAATAATAAAACACTTCCTCATAAACCATATATAGTTATAGGTTATATATATATATATATACCTATATACTATTACAGGACTGGCTAGAGTTGTGTGTATACTTTCCATTAAAATACAGCCTCGTACCCTCGTCGGGGCGTTTGCGGGACAGAGAGGATTTCCTAACCCGCGAGATTCGAAAGGCGCGCGTTTTTCCAGCAGTACACATTTTATTTCATCAATAAACGATGCAGACGGCGAATAAACAGGAATAATATAATATACTATACCGCGAAAGCGGTATTATTTAAATATTTCACGGTTTCTCGGTATATATAATATAAAAAAGGGGAAGAAGAAATACTGTGCAAATCAAAGCTTTGTACTTTCGCTCGTAAATTTGCAATCGTCGTGCCTGCGCCCTGCAGCTACAGCAGCAGTAAACGATATTTTATATTTTATAGATCACGCGTATTTGCACGATATCCACGGGCAGTCGAACGTGATGAATAATAATAAGAAAAACACGAGAGACCGACTTCACGGCGAATGGCGAGCGCTGATGCGAGCAACGCGATTATAATAATTTTTCCCGCATACTGCGAGTAAAAGGTACCGCCCAAGGTATTTGTTTTTTGTTCTTAAACAGGTTTTCGTTGTTTAAAACGCGAGTTTTTGTTTCAGAAAACGTAGGAACACGAATTTTAACAACCCCGTGCGGACTTTACAATGATAATAATAATATAATATATCGCGCCTTGTACAGCACCACTCTTGCAGTGCCGTCACGGCGGCCGCCATCACGATGCCGCCATAACGCCAACTGACTGCGCGAACCGGTGGCTTGGCGTTGTGTGTCGGGGGTTGGGGGGAGGGGTACTGGGCGCGAGAGGGGAAATTTTCCCTTGTATAATATTATAGGCGAGCTATTGTCGTTGTTATTGTTTCGTTTCGGTTTTTTTCTTTTTTAAACCGGCCCCTAGTTTTAGAAAAAAAAAAATTAGCCTTCTAAGCAGCTGCTATTTACACGCCAACAATGGGTTCGCGCATTATATTATATTGTACATACATAATATAATATATGACGTGATGATCGGCCACGCGGGGGAATACGCGCGCGCGTGTAACTTCTCGTCGAACGCGCGCGCATCATACATAATATAATATAATGTATTATTATTATTATTATTATCACAGGCCGCGGCGGCGGTAACGGTCCGGACAAGCGTGTTGTATATTTTACAGCAGTTCGATTTTATGCTCGCCGCCAATGCGCAGGCAGTGATGATAATAATAATATATAATATACGCGAACCAATATACCGACGACGGCTACGTATAATATTATACATACTACCACACATATATACGAAACTCGCGGGGGTCCGTTTCGATTTTTTCTATAACATAATAGTAATATTATAAAGGGCCCGGATTTATATGATCTAAAACCCTTAGAAATATGCACTATAAAATATGCATTTATACCTAATTTTGTTGAAATAACCCCATTTAAAATAATAAATATGCAAAAAAAAAAATTTGATTTTCGAAAAAAAATTATTTTATATTTATTAATTTAATTTATTATTTGTAACATTAATTTTAAAGCATTAATAAAATAGAATAAAATAAAACAAAGTTTTTAAGAAAAATTATATTATGTGTTTAATAGTAACACAAATGGATATGAAACACTCAGATATTCGTAAAATACAGAATTATACAGTGCACATGAAAAAATCAGAAAATATGCAAAAATAAAACTTTGAAGTCCGGATCTATTGGCTATAATTCCAACTTGTAGATTATATCTAGTTATTTTTTAAACTATTAAAAATAAACGTACAAATGCATATATATTCTAGACTACTGGATCAACCTATAACCGACAATAATATAGATTATAATTTATACATAGAGATAGGTACTAGACACCATCATACTTTATTAGGTAGGCACGTTATTTTTATTGGGCATCATCATGGTTAAAATTATGTACGCCGAAATCGAGAAAAAACGATACACGATACGATATAATATAGGTTGAATTTAATTAAGCATGCGTTCTAAATTCCAGCTGATGAGCAATGCTATGTATATAATATGATATAAAATATATATACATAGTCGCACAATGTTATATTACTATAACTATTGATCGTTAATTATAATACCTAGTCATTGCAAGTGTTTCGTACTTTTGAATGTTCGTGCCAAGAAATTACAACGATAATACGCATAAATTATTATTATACCTAGGTATCTAAGGTAACTACCAACAGATAAATAGTTAATTACGTACAAATCGCAAAATATTGCGAAAATTATTTTTTTTTTTTGTCTGAATTTTTTTAGGTATTAGATACGGTCCAACCTAACTGTTTAACGTTTACTACCATAATATAATAACATATTAACAAGTTATAAGCAATATATTATACCATTATACATTTATATATTATATATAGGTAGATTAGAGATGAAGTATATAATTATACAATTATATACAAAAAGGTAATAAAAAAAACGAGACTTTAATATAATTGTATGAGCTACTGTTCTAAAAACGATATTGCAGTGATACCAAAATGATATCGAATAACCCACCAATTGATATACCTCTATACTTACTAAAAAAGTAAAGTCATACTTTTCTATATTGATATATACAAGGTCTACACGCCTATCTATGTGAGGGAAAAGTTATTATTATTATTGTGCCTCGTTGTGTTGTATACACAAAAGCTGCAAAACGCCGAGCCCTCCCCCTCTCTAAACAGATTTTTTTCGCACGACCCCGGAGCGTTCATTCGTCGCGTACAACTCGTAATGTTGTCGTGTATAATACGTATCATGCATAAATTAACGCGACCCAGGCGCAATGGTACGTATACACACTCAGCATAACCCTATTTATTTTTTTACCTGCACCACTGCTACAACGCATCGGCGTAGAAAAGGGATGTACACGTTTATGGGGCGGTTTGGAAAGGGTTGATTGTCGCGCGTAGAGGGGGGCGCAGAATTAGAGACTAAAAAAACCGTCGTCGTTTATACAGTATATATATATATATATTGATCACAATTTATAACGGTCGGGGTAAATAAAAAAAAAAAGTAAAATTAAAAATTAATTAACACTTACAACATTACACCGTGTTGTTACAGATACCGGCTGCAGCTGCATGCGCGCGCGTATATAATATTATATCGGGAAGTTATCGACGATTGCTGCAATGTTCAAATTGTGACAATCTATTGTAGACGTATGGTTGAGTAGTGATATAATGATTATATAGGTAATATTTTGCAAAAGACGGACAACGATTGATCGAGTAATGTGCCGCGGTCATTCTCCGTCGACGACGACCAAAAAACTCGACGCGAATACTATGCACACGACAAGTGACAACA
The DNA here is from genome assembly GCA_014851325.1 of Pentalonia nigronervosa. Lineage (NCBI taxonomy): Eukaryota > Metazoa > Arthropoda > Insecta > Hemiptera > Aphididae > Pentalonia > Pentalonia nigronervosa. The sequence continues at coordinate 30,635 of JACXSJ010001684.1, read as the reverse complement.
TCGATATATATACTATATTATATTAACACAGTCCCGTCGTCGTTTCGCAACACTCGTCTATCGCTCCCTCCCCTCCCACCCACCACAATACCCCTCTAACTCTACACACACACTGCTATATTATTATGTTCTGCCTCACGTGCGGCGGCGGTGTCGTTATCGGTCACAGTTTTTTGAGATAATTTCGGCCCGCAATCTCAACTACCTACGCTCTAATACCATATAATGACAGTATATAACATATTTTATTAACATTACCAACAATCAAGCTATTTGAACATGGCGCAAACACTTGTAACGTCGAGAGGAACAACACGCACACGCTGCACACGTCAAGTTCGATCCGCCACCACCGTCGCCGAGATAAAATTGTTCGCTACAGGCGACGTCCGTCGCTCGTATTACGCTCGTAATGCCGTCAAGTGGTATAACAACAGCCAAAACCCGTAAAAAATAATGGTTGAGTAGTAAGGATGTGCATTTTTTATAGGAAAAAAAATGTTACCTATCTATATAGTGTTTTCGCGGAGTCTAAACGGTTCAAACGAGATAATATAGCTTTGGAAAACCTGATTAATGATTATACTATACTGTTAATTTGTAAAAATATTAAAAGACCATATAATATGAATACTATTTTGGCACTATCACATAATTCGTGTCTCGATGAAATATAATAAATTGACAAATATAAAATCAAGTTCGTACATCAAGCAAATGTGTGTTCTTCGTGGAATCACAAATATAAAAAAAATAGTAATGTTTTATTTCATCTGAGGTGAAATCATATAATATATTATACAAATTAAATATGACAAAACTTGATAACATTTTCAAAACCATAACATGATATTAAATTGATTATAGGAACCCATATAATATATATATATATATATATATATATATTATATTTTGGTAGGAACTTGTTACCTAGTTTATTACTAATGTAATATGAAAGATTTATAAATTAAACTTCAATAATACAGTATATTATAGTATATTATAATTTAAGGGTACAAAATCTCATATAAAGATAGTGTGCAACTAATTATAATTATTTATTCGTTAATTTTGCTTTTAAATTTGTTTTGATTATAAAATAATACGAAACTTACAGTTTGCCATCTACTATAAAAAAAATTATATTATAATATCTTAAGAACCAATAATTGGAATTTTTCCATAATTGAAATTTTATTTTAATTTAATGCATTTAGATACTTAATATAATAAATTGTTTTTGTAGACCGTCTGACTGAAGTTATATTAAAAATGATCAAATATAAGTTACAAAATGCATTATAATATATCTAATACACCTACCTATATTTATAAGTAGAAATTGATAGTTGATACTTGTTATTAATTTATATTTTTGTAAAATTGTCAGTTCTATATACTGCTTTTAATGCTTTTATACTACACATGTAACACGTAAATAGATGACAAATATCACGAGGCAAAGAGTTTATTAAAAAGTTGCGAATTATATTATAATATTATATCAACGACTAATTTAATATTTCGTCCAACTGCGTTTATTTTATCAAATGTCTTAGTCTATTCAATTATAGAAAAGTTACGAAGAAAACCGATCACGTGCGTGTTACACGTATAGAAAATATTAGAAACCACTACAGTCATCGCCGTTAATAGGACCTTATTATAATAGAATCTTATTATTTACTTGCAAAATAATTAGTGATATAGACTTGCGTAGCGAAAACATTGTCGTCGTCGGATACGGTCGTGGCATAATATTTAAATTGGAATTTGCAACGGCGCGGCGGCGGACAACAACGGACGACGATTGTTTATGATTATATGATTATTATAATAATAATAATTATTATTATATACCGTTCAGTAGGCGATAATTAATGTTTTTTTAGATTTTTATGTATGTATTTTTTTTTACAACGCATCCGGTCAGACGCGGTGGGGTTCTTCCATACCTGCCGCAGGTCGCAATAGACTAGCTACAACACCAGCAACAAGAATATTATTATCATGGAATTACTTCCGCTATAGTGTTGTTGGCTTCTTATGGCACGTGCTTCTACAGATAAGCAACTAAAATCGCTGAGTTTAAATAAGACGGTCTCACTAATAGTCATTTACAATATTCTGCGGACCGGTGACAAATTTTAAATGCATTGAAATTCACAATAAAAAGTTCACCTACTGGCTACTAGCGCCTATATATTATATTATCGCATATCACATTTATAAGAACGCTTAAAACTACTGCAGCAGATATATTTACAGATTGTATATTAACAAAGATTAAATAATATATATATATATATATATATATATATATTATATACTTTTTATAAATTAAATTATCGTCTATCGTAAGAAAAATGTTAAGTAGATAACGAAGTCATCAGTAGTAAGGCCCGGATTTCAATGCAAATAGTATTTGAGGGTTTTCTAGAAGAAAGTATTTTGATTACTTAATTCATTAGATATAGCATATAATTCAATAAGGTGTAAATTAGGAAATTAAAAATATACTATTAATAAATATTGTTTTTATAATATTTTCTTTAATAGTTTTTAGATAATTTTCATCCATATCAAATGTCAATAATCTGTTTATGACATGATAATGTTTTATCTATCAACAGCAATAATCTGATATAGTGTTTTACTATAGGTCTTACTCAAACAAATAATCATTCAATTGGTCAATAAGAGTTACCTCGTAATCGCGTTTATTTCTAATATATAGGTAGGTACTGATTATTTATTGTACATGCCAAAGTTCGATATTTTGTTTTTTTTATAACTGTTAGTTTAGTTAAGACAAAGAAGTGTTAAAAATGTCAAAGGTTAAACCATCGTTTTCTTCTGGCTATAATATGTCAACAACTAACAATTATGGGTAATTTTAAGGGCATAATTGTGTTGAAATTGTTGGTTATTTTTTGATAGTTTTTAAGGCACTTAGATCCCCGGAGTTGACTATAGGGCCTGCCCTATAGTCATCAGTTATCACCGTTTATATATAGATATATCCACCTACATAGGTACTTGATTAAAAATCGATTTCAATATTTTTATTCTCGTTTAGATCCTTAACCTAAACGAGAATAAAGTTATATCTACCTAACTTTTTTATGATTGTAGGTGGTTGACATGAACGTCAACTTTTTTTAGCAATAATAATAGTGTATATGTTATTAAATCAAAAAAAAAATCGTTATTTTTGCATTTTGTAAACGAGTTGCAATTTTTAAACTGTGTTTAATATTATTACACGCTGCGCTGAAATTAAAGAAATTAAATAATTGAAATAAAGTTTTGGAAACACTTTTTTACAGAAATGTTAGTGGAAATTTATCATATAAATATATATTATGTATATTATAACAGAATGACACCACGATGCGACAGTTCCTAGTCGATGCCTTGGGATATAATGTCTTAATTCAAACACCGTGTTCTAGAAAACCGTTAAGACTTAGTTCTGTTCCATAATATAGATGGTGGAAAGGCCAAGTGATGTAACCTTCCTAAATGTAATTTTACTCAAAGGACTAAAATCTTATAGTATTGTTAAAAATTATCCAAGAAAGGTAAAATTTGATTTGTTAATCGTTGAACGCGTATTTTAGTAAATAATTAAACAATTGAAAATGAGAATTTATTTGTTAAATTAATCGTTATCTTCAAAGTGAAGAAATCGAAGGTCACAGTATTTTATCTGAGTTGATATTTGAAATATAATGTGGTAAAGTTTTAAGATTACATTGTTTGTACACTAGAAAACAATATAGTAGGATAGGTACAATGGGGGTAACATTTACTGATTGGATGTTTGGAAAAGTTTAAAATTTCTCTTCTTAAAAGATCAAACATTGGATTAAGCATTGAAAAAAATAATTCACGGGTTACATTACATGAAAAAATGGGTATTTACACATGTTTTATCATTATCAGTAAAAACCTCGATTTCTATAAAGTTAAAGGTTACTTCACTCGGCCTTTTAATCAACTTATTTTTATTTACTTAATTATTATTGTGTTCTTAAATAGCTAGGCAGAAGACAGCTACTACAAAGTCTAATCATATAGAATATAATATAAATTCCGTTACATTTGATGAATACTTAAAAAGTTAGGTATTATTCTTTTAAATAATGAAAATGGAACAACGAGAAAAGGGGCTTCATAATAACATGTATTTACGAGCATGTCAATTACATGTATAGGTACCTACTTCAGAATGCCAAAAATTCAGTTTTACTAGTAGGTACCATCATACCTATAAATATGATATTATAAAACCGTCGAGACGAGAACAGTTTTTTTTTTTTTTTTTTATCGACGCGTCGTTATAAGACCGACGGCCCTCGTTGTACCATCGTACACTACACCAAGTTTTAGTCGTTCTATGCCCAGGTTGTCCTAACGACCGCTGTACAATGATATTAAATGCGCCCGTTTCACTCACCCCGTACAGTTTGCAGTCGTCGGTCAGATATTCAATCGGGACGGCGGCGGTAGCGGCTACAACCACTGGTCCTATGCGAATCGGCGGCGGCGGCTGACTGCGGCGGCACGGAAGAGATTCGGCGGCGTCGACGTCGGCGGCCAACCACGACGGCGTGACTACAGCGCCGTAGTGCAGTTGACATCGGCTGACGACCGGTAGCTGTTTCGGGCCGTCTGCGTGCTCGTTTCGTATAGAACGGATTGTGTGACGGTGTGTCTTAGGCAATAGAACGGCGCGTCGTGCGCAGTCGAGTGGCGGCGGACGCGGAATTATTATATTAACGATGATCTGTCAAATGGTGGTTGTTCGTGTATTTTGTTTCACCCGTACTAAAGACAATCCAATATAATAAAATGATTTCAACGAAAAAGATCGAACGAATCGGCCGTCTGAAATGACGCGACAACGGCGGACGGCGACGGGCACGACGACAACGACGAGGACGACGTGATTGTGCGGGCCGATCGCTGTAAACTGCTCCCCGTAATGCGGTTTGCCGCTGCCGCTGCTGCCGGTGCCGTTCTGCGGTTGCGGCGGCTATTGCGCCCTGTCGGCCGAAAGCGGTACTACGCGACGACCAACGCCTCGGCGGGCGGAGGGCGGAGCGCACGACGCTAGCCGGCCGCCGCGCGCGCGTCCGGTGAGGCGGCGGCTGTGGTTCCATGCACCGCGCGCGCGGATCCGATGGGGCTGCTGTAAAATACGCGTTTCGTTCACCTGGTGCTGCCGCTTCTGTCCTTTGCCCCCTCACCGCCTCAGAGACGGTCGGCGCTCCGACAGCCGGACCAATCGTGGAACTCGGGTCACGCCCACCACGCCGCACAACACCATACGTAAATAATAGTAATAATAACAAAAAAATAATAGTGATAAAAAAAAAAAATCAAAAAATCAAAAATTCTCGAAAGAAACGTCCCGAAAGAGAAATTGATATAATATATATATATATGCATATGTGTGTGTATAATGCGGATTTCTGATGTATGAAGTTAAATTATATATATATATATATATATATATAGCAGGCATGCGCATGTATATATTATTATTATTGTATTATATACCGTGGTTATGTGTATATACCTATATATTATATATAATATTTGCATCACTGTGTAGGTAATGTATATATTATATGCTATATATAAATATACCTATATCTACATAGTTTTGTTATTTTAACTGTGTTCTATATACATTATAGATACGTATGTATTATAGCCTATTTAATATATATTGTACTTTATTGTATTTAAACCGTTTATATGGAAACGTGTTTTGAATTTTAAAGCTCGTTTCACATGGACGCGTTTCAGTTTACATCGGTACGTATAGGTATAGAATTAAATTCATATATATGTATACGAGCCACTTCGACGAGGAAAAGTGCCATCGTCACGGAGTGGCTTGTGTGAACTTAACAATGTAAATCGAAACGTTTGCGTACACGCAATGAATGCGAATGATAAGTGCCCATGTGAAACGACCTTATTCCTTCTCGTTTACCTACAAATTCAAATAGATAACTTGTATAAAATAAATATTAAATACTGAGGAAATTATAAACTTATATATAAAAAAAAAAAACAATAAATTGCATTTTAAAAATGTTTACATTTGGATAATGTTGAAATTAGCTGGATTATGTCAACATTAGCCATGTATTTTGGCTAATAAGTAATCGTTCGATTATAAACATGAGACATCAACACTATCTGGATAATTTTAACGTTAGCCAGTCAATAGTGGATAATGTTCAAAGTTATGATGGCGATGGTCAAGGGTACAAAAGGTGTTCATGTACGGGAAAGTGTATACCAATAAATGCAAATATAAGTCTTCAAGTATTTTGTGCAATTCGATATATCACGGAAGCATGCCCACTTGGTAATAAATATAATAACATTTTAGTTTCAGAAAATAATTTAATGATATACATTAAAAAATATATATAGGTATTTTAAATTACATTTTACTTTCATTATTTAATAAAATAGCTTTTTAAATATATTTAATATTGTTAGGTAGTAAATTAAAATTGTTTAATATTATGACTCTAATTATTTAATATGCTTTTTATAGTTCTTTATGCGGTCACTGCTAATTAAGTTTTTAATATATTTTAATATTGTTAGTAAATTAAAATT